>JASANB010007987.1:0-36651 GCA_030248155.1 Sabatieria punctata
TGCTTGAGCTTGAGATTGAGCCCAAACCTCAAGCCTAAACAAATCCGGCAATTCCGTACTAAACATCAAAAGATTATCAACGTTTGGATTCTTTCAAATTTTCTCTGAGTTTGACGGCTGTTCCGATGGGATGGTGGACTTCTATTTTTTCACAACTTGTTGGATGGAGGGCTGCTATTCGAGGCTGTACGGTATGGTGCTTTTGCATTTTGTTTTGCTGAAATTGAAGTGCGTGTCAGATTGCATTATATCTCTTCGGCTTTGGTTTTGTCCTACCTTAACAGCTGCATTACTATTTCTATTTGCAGGCGACGACAGTTACGAAGCGAGTTTGCAGTTTATCGAACGGAAATTCACCAACATAACGGAGCTGATCGATAAACACGTCTACACCCACGCCACCTGTGCCACCGACTGTGATCAAGTTCAAAAAGTTATCTCTTCGGTCATTTTAACGGTGCAGCGAGAGAATTTGAAGAATTCTGGTGTTTGAGTAGGTTCTTGTACATGTAGCAACAGTATTACCCAGAAGGGTTGTGCAGAGCGATGGTCAAACTTCTCAAACTCACGGGTTGTATGTATATCGCAGCGATAATAAGGGAGTAAAATTTAATCAAAACTTTGTTTCTGAAATTTGCGGATCGTTGGCATGAACTTGACCTGCACCATCTCTCTTGTATCTGAACTTCATGCTGTACGGCACTAACAAAAGTGCCTCTAAAACGGCCGTAACTAGAGGGAAAAAGCAAGCTACGGTAAACATAACGTCGAACAAATCGCTCATTTCTGCTTCACTCATTGGTAGTGACAGCGAGGAGTCAATTTCAGTTCCATTTGACCGATCAAACGCTGAAGTTCCATTGTTTTGCATTGACTGGCGCCAAGACTCGTACGTTTTGTAATTGGCGCCACTAAGAAAAGCCACTATGACAATCGGTGCCAAAGACTGAGCCGGCTTTGTAAGCAGCGCGTTTAGTGTGAAAATTAGAGTCGAGATGGGACTTCTGAAACTTTTTCATTTTTAAAATTATAATTGACTATACCAAGGAAATCTATCGGAAGCCCTGTTCGCTTAGATCGTTTACGGTTTTCGACACGAATTTATTGAGTAGATACGGTAGCTTGGCAATTTACGGTCCGGATGCAAGTAAACGCTAACTGACGCGACGAAGATGCCGTCTGGTGAATCATACAAGACCACTTACCCCTTGGTAGGGCGGCTGATCTGTTAACTTAAGCCGAAATATAAGTTTAAAGCTAAGTTAGAGTGTGAACTAATGTTTAAATTTAATCCTGATTCTAAAGCTGAGCCTAAAACTAAGCTCAAGCGTAAATCTAAATCTGTAATTGCGATGTGTCGTCAGTACGAAATTATCGGCAACTTTTGCAAGGGCCGTAAATTTGTAATTTTACGGTCTCGTTTTATGGTAGTCACTTGATTTTCAGGAAAACTTCCGATAATTACAGCACTTATGATAGATCCTAATGGTATAGTTATTCAACTTACTTCCGGTTGTATTTCTTCATATCCTCGTCTATAACGTCGGGTAGGAAGAGAAAGTAAGCGGCGAAATAGATGGAGGCCGTGAAGACACTGAAACTTTTTAAATCTCATTCTATTGTAGGTGAAACTTTTAAGCGATGAAAAGAAAGTAACTTTTCAAAGAAGAAAAACAGAGCCACCCAGATGTAGACGTGTCGTCCGATGAAAAAGGAAACAAGACAGTTTATGCAAATTAGTAGGATGCTGCCCATCAACACGTTCCAGGGACCAAATCGGTGCAGAATCGGCCAGATCATCATACAAAATAGCTAGAAAAGTTCGAGAAATACATATATAAAAAACTGATGAAACACAAGTGAAAACCCAATACCCAATCTCAATCACAATACCTGACTGACACCACCAATACTGAATACTTGCTCCAAGTTTTAGAAGTTTAAAGTGTCCTGGTTGGGCTTCTGCCCGACCAGGGCGAGAAATTTTTGAAAATTTAGCCTTCGAAAGCGCATTTAAAAGGTATTCTGAGCATAAAACAGACAGTTAGTACGTAATTAATTCATTTTTCTTATTTTTGTCTAACTTTTCCTCCCTACCTCCACCGCAAAGGGGGGTGTACACACCCTACACATCCCTCTTGGTACGCCACTGGGCCGGACGACCTGATGGTTTCTCCCTCCCGCTCAGTCGGCCAGGCCCACTCCGGATTTTTCCGGTCCATGTGTGGCCTCAAAACAGCGCAAGACCCATACATGTAACAGGGGGGTCTGGGGGGTCTGCCCCCACCCGACTTAGGCCAGACCCCCCGGATGGGGACCCCCCGAGACGATTTCGCCGCCCCCCTCCGATTTTTCTGGCAAGTAAATTTTTGAGCAAATTTTTGCAATTTTTTAGAATTTCAGACACAAAAATTGCCAAAATCGCCGGCAAAACAGCACTTTTTAGCTGTATTTCAGCCCAAATTAGCGATTCTTGGCGATTTTTAGCCCAAAAATTGCGATTTTTTCGATTTTTGAGCGTTTTTTTTAGTGCCCTACCCCCCTCCCAAAATTTTGGCTCAGACCCCCCGGCCGGCGCCAGACCCCCCCCCAACCCCCCTCCCCCCATCGGCGGATGACCTGTTACATGTATGGCAAGACCAGTTGGCACTCTGCAAAAACCATTACAGTAGAGTGCAACAAATACCTTAGGCAGTGAAGCACAAGCCTGATAGAAAATGCTCAAGGCCACGGATCGAAGCGGCAGAATGCCATTAGGAGAAACTAGCGCCTCGGTAAATATCACCAAAAAGTTCATATCAGCCGTGAATCTTAGAATATGGAAGAAATTAGCCAGGACCACGCTCCAAAAGTCCTTTTCTTTGAAAACTTCTAGGCAAGTGCGTAATCCATTGGCGAAAAACTGCGAACTAGGAGTTATGGCATCTTCTGTGCTAAGGTGTGCTTCCTTAACCTGAGCCACCTCTCTGGGAGCCAGAAACCCGGTGTAAAGGTAGAAAAGTCCCGCCAAGATCGACACCACCACACAGCAAATTTGAAACGTGCCGAAATCCTGCAGATTTTTGGAAAGCAAATCCACCGGAAAGATTACGAACGTGGCTGAAAAGTGTTGAAGGTAGTATCGACCCAAAAGACAAGTATTCAGAGCAGAGAGGTAGAGATTTTTCAAAAAAGCTTGCAAATGTACGTAGCACACCCACTCACACCGCTTCCCAAATATGGTAAGAGAATTTTGAAAAATTCGCGTTTAGAAACGCATTTAAAACATATTCTGAGCATAAGAGCATACACGTAACAGGGGGTCTGGTAAGTAATTCTTTGAGCAAATTTTTGCGATTTTTTGCAATTTCAGACACTAAAATTGCTAAAATCGGCTGTATAAAACAGCACTTTTTAGCTGTATTTGAGCCCAAAGTAGCGATTTTTGAGTGCCCCCTTGCTAGAATTTGGGCGCAGTTAGACCCCTCTGCGGCGCCAGACCACAAACCCCCTCCCCATCGGCGGATGACGATGACACGTACACACACACATGGAGTAACAAAAATTATTGTTTTAGTAGTTTAAAAAAGTTCTGACCGACCAGTTCCAGAAAAATTTTCCGTGGGTACGCTAGTGCTTCAAAGAATGGATGATAAACTACCTATAAACGACATAAACTCGTTGTACATGAGCACCCGGACTCTGCCCGCATGAGCAGTGGTAATTTCGGCGACCATAGCACACTGTGCAGACACTACCAAACTAAATATGGCATCAAACAGAAAGAGAGCGGTGGTCAGATGCAGCCCGACCACCCACGCAGGCTCCTCTACGGCCCACGGAAACCAGAACAGAAGGAAGCTGAGCACAAAGACTGGCGAACAATAGAGTATAACTTTTCTACGGATCATCAGCCATCGGAAACGGCTACCGCAACCAATGTCCTAGAAGGTGTTTTGCTTTGCTGATGTACATGTAAGTTAAATTTGGCACGCTTTTAACCTGGACCAGTCCGAATATGGGGTCGTTGATGGCGTTCCAGACTAGAAACAAAAATTGAGAGATATTTAGCCATCGATCCGATAGTTTGAATACATTTAGGAAGACCTGAAAAGAATCGGGGGAAAAAAGGAAAAGAGAAATGAATAAAATACCTTGACATAGTAAAAATTAAAGAGCAAAAACATCAAAACAACGCCGAGTTGCGACATAGCAACTGCCAGTGAGGCAGAGTCGAAAAGTTCGCCTGCCATTTAGAGTTCTATGTGCACCACATTGGCAATGCAGTCGAGTTTTTGTTGTCCAAAAGGCTGGTCAAACCGTCTACTACCAGTCACACATAAAACTGGTCCGCAAATGTGATGTCAAATATTTAGTCTTGCGCTCAAATTCACATTTCTTGGATAGGTCTTCCTCAAGTCACCCTCGTCGTTTTGGGCGAACCAACACAATACAAACAACATACAAGTTTAATTAAGCACGCCGAACTTGAAAGCGCTATTCACATACATGTAGTCGCACGATTGTACTGAGCTCAGAAATTAGTACAAAGAAAATCAGAAAAGATACTGTACCTACAGCTACAACAAAAAGCCTACTCTTAATTAAAACGCAGAAAACCCAGTTGTACACAGCATGATATGAGCATTCAAAGTGTATACAGTCAAGACGGGTTACTTCTGCCATCCGGGTGACACTGACACCTTCTGCAACGCTATCAACAATTTAGACCTTGACTGTATTCTGCGGAAGTCTAAATTGAGTGGTCGGCATCGGTTTAGAAAGTGCCACTGCCACCCCGATGGCAGAAGTGTAATCTTAAAGCAACGGTTCACCAACGTCCGTGATAGCACCACTTCATTCCAGGCGTACTGTCGTTAAAGCAACAACCACGTCGGGTGCAGGCATGATGGGGAATTCCTATTAAAAAGGTTTGTTGAGCGCAAGTAGTCAAATATCATTAGTGAACACCTGCGAAACCGCATTCGCGACGGTCTTCCGGGTTAACCGAACATCTGCCGGGCCGGGCCGGCTTGTAGCACCACTTGACGCCGGGCCAGCTCCTGTTAAAACAACAGCCCACTGCTGTGCACTGCAGACGACTGATGCCTGCAAGTAAACTTTTAGAATCAATCAACGAGTTTATGCCACACAAAATTGGGCGCGGCTGACAGACAGACATCCATGTCTTTGGCTTTTCCTGCCGAAACGTAGTTTTCAATTTAGTTCAATTTCAACTTAGTGTACTACTGTACAGTGTAATCCCGCTGAGTATTATAGCATATACAGAGTGTCAAGCAAACAATGATCTCCCCCTCTTCAGTCCAGATCAAACTAAGCAAGACAGGAAAAAATTCTCAGGGGAAGGGCTATCATTGTTTAGCACCTTGTCATACTACCTTGAATTTATCGACATACCGTAGTAGACATATACTGTAGTCCTAATCATACAACAGTAAATACAGTACCTGCCCATCCACATTCGACTCTGTCTTCCGGGTTTACGCTGCACGAACCTAAAACATGCAAAGTCTCCAATAAACAACCAAATGCGCCTTAGTCAACCCATCCTTTCAAGAGTTTCGGCGCTGCTACTAATACTTTTTCTGGATCGGAAGCTTCTCGGTGGCGTACTACAGCATAAAAAAACATCCCATTGATTTTTATCCCTAAATTAAGCTTATCGATCTGGCGAAATTTTCACGATTTATTAACAAGACAATTGGACATATTTAGTTACAATTTACTTTATTTAAGCAAATTATTTTTGTGGAGGTGCAAGTAAATTAAAAACTAAGTAAATTCCTGAACTAATTTACTTGACAACGGTAGTTTCGGGGGTTACCCTAGCTAGAATTAGAAAGGCCAAACCCCTCACCCCGGGACAGTTTAGGCAAATCGCTAATTTTTAACCTAAAATCCACTTAAATGGTGGTTGCGGTTGGTAACCGAATTTGGCGTTTTCGCTGCTGATATTTAAGATAAATCGGTGTTTTTACTCAATCAGAAGATTTAAGGGAGGAAACTAGGCGCTTACTAGCGGAAACATGCCGGACAAGCCAATAGCTAAGAAGGAGCAACAGAATACGAAGCATATCTTCGACTGAGTAGAATACAAAAAGCCTCCACCACACGCGAGTACGCTGCGCTATGAAGACTCCAACCGGCCCGTCTTTTTATGTGCTCCCTCCTGCCGTGCCCAGAGGTCACAGGTCAGACAGCTTTTGTCTGGCATAAACAGCTCAGACGCCATCCCATCTTATCTGGGTAGGACGCGTCGCGCGCCAAAAACAACTAATACAGTCAGGCACTTAACGCCGTTTATGGTACCGACACCATATAAGGTGCCGGTACCATATATGGTACCCCCACGTTCGGGGCCTGTGGTGGCACTATATATGGTACCGGCACCTTATATGGTGTCGGTACCATAAACGGCGTTAAGTGCCTGACTGTTATATGTATGTATTGCCTTTCGACCATCACTTAAGATGAATTTTACGAGAAAGTCAGCTTAGAGGGGGCATGCAGGGTCATCTCACGTATCTGGCTCATATCAAAATCTGTTAAAATAGAGCACAATCGAAGACCAACGGTGCAAGCCCGGCCACCAGCAACCCCCTCGAACCGGAGCTACATCCCTCAAAGTTGGGTCGGCAGGGAGTAAAAATCGGGCAGATTTTAACCGGTTGTGCTAGAAAGCTGAGCTCTACAGGTTTTTAAGTCCATGTACAGATTGGTTAACCTAGAAGATTTGGGGACCGATGAAGGATTGGTGAGATATGTATATTCAAAATTGAGGTCTGAAAATTCGTTTCAGTTCATTTCGGATAGGGCATAACTCATAGCTACTACAGAAGGCTAGCAGGCTAGGACTTGGCCAAAACATACTTCTAACAAATGATAATAATCCTGCCAAAAATCTGTATTTGGTTTGAAAATTGACGGAATGGCAGTCATTTCAACTTATTCGGAATAATCGGAAAAAGGCCAGATGGTCAGTCTTCTTAATGGCCAACACCGTAATTGATTGTACAGGTGGGCATTTATCTATCGTAGTTGGTTTGGTCTTGCTGCAACTTTGCGTTCGTCAATCAATTGGGCTGAAATTTTAACACAACAACACATACATCTCACTTCCACCACTAGTTATGCACTTGCGTGTCCGTCGTCAAAGTGAACACGCCAAGTGCACGACTAGTAGTTCAGTAAACAAACGTAGCTAGAATTTTGAGTAAAAATTCTCAAGATGTGCCCTCGTGCGCCAAAATTTCAGCGTAATTGATTGACGAACGCACAGTTATAGCAAGACGAAACCAAGTAACGACAGATAGTAAATGGCCCACCCTGTGGGTCTGGAAAAGGTCCAGCATACAATGTAGTTTAGGAGTCTGTCTCGATACAACATACTGTACGTACGATGCACTTTATAATCAACTACAGACACAGTCAGACATCTTTTCTCTTAAATCTATCCAAAACAGATGGAGTTTTCGGCTGCTTAGAGTCGGTATGGTCATCATCTGCGAATAGCAGTTTCTCAGTTTCTATGCGTTCTCTGACCATTTCCACTCGCTTCAGTTCTTCCATCCCTTTCTTTCGTTGCGTCTGAATTATTGGCAAACAATGGGTCACAAGAAAATTGCAGCAACTACAAAATAATAAAGAGGAGGCACCTTTTTCATGGCACTGCCTTTGCCTTTCATCTTGTGTTTCGGCTTGAAGAGCACCTTCTGCGGCTTGAGGTAGAGCTTCTTGGCTTTCTCTTGCAGCTTTTCCTCTAGACTGTCTGCTTCCACTTCAGCTATGACTGCACTGTCCAGACAGATCATTTCCGGTTGAATCTGTAAGTAATTCAACTCGTACAGGTAACAGGTCATCTGCCGAGGGGGGCTGGGGGTCTGGCGCCGGCCGGGAGGTCTGAGCCCAAATTCTGTGGAGGGGGTTGGGCACTAAAAACGCTCAAAGTTGCAAAAATCGCAATTTTCCGGCTAAAAATCGTCAAAAAACGCTAATTTGGGCTCAAATACAGCTAAAAGTGCTGTTTTACAGGCTGTCTGAAATTGTAAAAAATCGTAAAAATTGCCTCAAAAATTACTTGCCAGAAAATCGGAGGGGGTGGGGGTCGGAAAAATCGTCTCGGTGGGGTATCTGGCCTAAGTCGCCTAAGACGGGTGGGGGCAGACCCCGGTTACATTTGTGATTCAACTCCACTCAGAAAAGCTATTAGTGTTTTCATTATTCACGGTTGCCACGAAGCATACAGTACATTATAACAGAATCATCTGTTGAGGGGTTTAAGACCATACACTGGCCGGGTGTTACGGAGGGTTTACCCCTACCCTCGCCGGCCAATACCCCGATCCGATCCGATCTGGCGGGGGGCCGTACGATGTACAGCCCTACGATCAGACCTGCACGGTCCATTTCGTTACCCCTGATATCGTCATCTCGGACGTTTGCCCTTCTTTCACTGCCAAGCCACTCAAGCCATGCTGTTGGGCGCCAGGTACTAAGAGAGTGTCTGGCGTGATGACGTCATGGTGCCGACAGCTCCCGACGGCCGCCCGGCCAAGTGGCTAAACCGGTATTGGCCTTATTGCTGGTTTCTCAGACGGCTCCTGACGTCGTTGATCTTCCCTCCAACGCGGCATACTTTTTGGAGCGGCTTTGGGTGCAACGGCAGATCCAGTTGGTTCCCATTTTACCTACTCGCTGTAACCAGTTTTCGGTGGCCTGGGTGGAGCTTTATGCCGACGACCATACATGTCGTTGGGGGGGAGGGGTAAAGGGGGGGGGCCGACCCTCCCAAGCCCGATTTTTCGGCAAAAGTCCCCCCCCAGCGGATTTTTGGGGGGGACCTGAAAACCCACTTTTGGATTCCAAAGTAAAGAAAATTTTAGCCCAGACAATACATTCTGCAGCACAAAATTGGGTTTTCGGCTGCCATACAACCCAAAACAGGGTTTTGTAAGGGTTGGAAATCCTAAATAGGGTTTTTAGACTGCTTAGAAACCCTGATTAGGGTTTTTAGGTTACTTTCAAACCCTGATTAGGGTTTTTAGGCTACTTTGAAACCCTAAACAGGGTTTTCAGGTTACTTTTAAACCATGATTAGGGTTTTTAGGCTACTTTGAAACCCTGATTAGGGTTTTCAGGTTACTTTTAAACCCTGATTAGGGTTTTCAGGTTACTTTCAAATAGGGAACGACCGGAACTGGATTTTTGGGTCCGATCGGAATCGGAATCGGAATCGGAACTGAAGTACAGTTCCGAATCGGAATTTTTCGGAATCGGAACTTTTTGAAAATCGAGTTAAAATTTTGGAATAACCTGTTTTTGGCAAAGAAACAGTGTTTACGCAACCATTCTTTACAATTCCATGCAAACATCCAGTACAAATCACCATGTCAAACGATAACAATGCATTAAAATCGCCAATCATCAACAGGTAAAATTCAAACCGCGTAAATTATACTTTAAAAACAACGATTTTTCAACGTTTTCAGTAGAGTGCGAACTGGTATTGGGTAGTGGGTGCATTGGGGGTGTTCTCCAGGTTTGGTATTGGGTTTTTTATGCCCCAATGCCCAATACTAATTAGGACCTACTAAAATCGCTGTTGAACTGAAAAACTGACCTGAAAAAAATCGAAAAAAATTGACCGATGATTACAGTAGGTATAGAAAACCGTTTTTGCGTTATATAAAGTAAAGGTTAAGAATGTCTTATACTGTCCGCTTTTCTAATTAGTACACCAGTAATTAGCGCAATTTCTCTGTTCTTATCTAAGATAAACGATTGTGATTCTATTGAAATTTGTCATTTTAGTGATACAGAATGTATTAGTACTGTACCCAGGGGGTGCGGTCTGGTACACCCCTTTCCGGTGGAGTAAGAAGAAAAAATCTGCCGAAAAAAGAAACACTGTAATACACTAGATCATGTATGGACTAAAACTGTTAATTTTTGCTTATTTTACCCTCCAGAAGGCTTCTAAATCTTTCTTAAAGGCTAATTTTTCAAAATATCTCGCCCTAGTTGAACAATGGCCCAACCAAGCCTCTTCGAAATTTTAATCCCTGTGAAAGAAATCCTGTGTACAACACTGGAATGTACCTTTTCACTGAAATGCAATCTTTAGCTCAGTTACGCAAGTATTGGGTATTGGGTCTTTCAGGTATTGTTCGCACTCTATTTTTCAGGCTTCAAGTGACTTCTGTCGCCTTCCAAAATGTGTTTTGCCACTTTAAAGGTCCGTTCACTGGCTTTGATCAAAATCTTTGAGGCGTTTGAAGACTGCCGAGTTCTTCAGACTCAGGTGCTTCCACAATGGAGTAGTGTTAACTTTTATGTTTTACTTAGTGGGATTACAGTAGGTTATGGTTTATTAAACTATGCAGATTGCACAGCAAAGAAGACACGCAATAGTACGCATAGAATTGGTGTTTGATTTCCTGAAAATTTAGAAAAGTTCCGAAAAATTCCGAGACCTCTGAGTTCGGAATCGGAATCGGAATCGGAACTGCCAGTTCCGATCGGAATCGGAATCGGAATTCCGGTCGTTCCCTACTTTCAAACCCTGGTTAGGGTTTTTAGGCTACTTTCAAACCCAAACAGGGTTTTCAGGTTACTTTCAAACCCTGATTAGGGTTTTTAGGCTACTTTAAAACCCTGAAGAGGGTTTTCAGGTTACTTTGAAACCCTGATTAGGGTTTTCAGGTTACTTTGAAACCCTAATTAGGGTTTTCAGGTTACTTTCAAAGCCTGATTAGGGTTTTTAGGTTACTTTGAAACTCTAAACAGGGTTTTAGCACTGGTTAGAAAGCCTAGACAAGGTTTTTAGGTTGATTAGAAACCCTAAACAGGGTTTAAGAACTGCATTCAAATCACTAAATAGGGTTTTTTTTAGTAATCTTATAAGTCAAAACAGGGTTTTGCGCGTGCCTCAGAATAGAAATTAGGGTTCTCTGAACTATTTTTAGTCAATATAACGCATTTCAATCTGTATTTTATCTCTGAAACTCATATTCACTACGTATTTTGAGCGCAAAACAGCTTTTTATTACATTCGTTGCTTCAATATTCGGTTTTTAAGACATTTTTTTCAACCGGAACAGGGTTTTAAGGCATTTTTAATGCAAAAACAGGGTTTTAAGGCTTTTTTCGGTCCAAATAGGGTTTTGAAGCCATTTTTCGCCCCAGAATCCCTAAAAAGGTCGACAAAACCCACTTTTTACCCCAAAAAAGGTCGACAAAACCCACCTTTGGACCCCAAAAAAAGGTCGCAAAACCCACTTTGGACTTGGTCCCAAAACCCTATTTGGGATTTCAAAAAGGTCCCCCCCACGGAAAAACCCAGCGACATGTATGCCGACGACCAACTCTTTGCGGCAAGAAACTTGCCCCGCCGAGTGGATGAGCGCACGACGTCGCGCACAGTGGCCATGTGGCCTAAACCACTACACCAACTGTGCCGGCTCAAGGGGGCTCTACCCCACGGCCGGTAATACCCACTCCCCGCGCCCCCTGCCAGAGAGAGAGAAAATTTTCGCTTTTTTCAAGGCAAAATAGGCCTTTTTTGGACTTCTTTCGGACCCCCCCCCGGATTTTTCCGGCCCAAGTATGGTTAAGACCGACCAGGTTATATAACAGGAGAACCTGCCACCCACCGACGTGGGCCAGACACCCGGAGACGATATTTCCAGGCCCTCCGATTTTTCTAGCAAGTAATTTATTTAAACTACAGTATTTTTTCAGCTTTTCAGAATTTTAGAAACTAGAGTGCAACTGGTATTGGGTATTGGGTGTATTGGGGTGTTTTCCAGGTATTGGTATTGGGTATTGGGTTTTTTATGCCCCAATACCCAATACTAATTAGGGCCTATAAAAATCGCTGTTGAACTGAAAAACTGACCTGAAAAAATCGAAGATTGACTGATAATTATAGTAGGTATAGAAAGCCATTTTGCGTTAATAAACTAAAGGTTAAGAATGTCTTATACTGTCCCCCATTCTAAGTAGTACACCAGTAATTAGTTCAATTTCTCTGTTCATATCTAAGATAAACGTTTGTGATTCAGTTGAAATTTGTCATTTAGTAATACACAGAATGTATTAGTACTGTACCCAGTGGGTGCGGGTCTGGTACACCCCTTTCCGGTGGAGTAAGAAGAAAAAATCCGCCTAAAATAAGAGACACTGTCGTACAGTGTCATACAGTAAATCATGTACGGACTAAAAGTGTTAATTTCTACTTATTTTACCCTCCAAAACGGCTTCCAAATGCTTTCTTAAAGGCTAATTTTTCAAAATTTTCTCGCCCTGATTGAACAAGCCTCTTCGAAATTTTAATCCCTGTGAAAAAATCCTGTGTACACCACCGGAATATACCTGTTAACTGCAAAGCAATTTTTGGCTCAGTTACGCAAGTATTGGATATTGGAGTATTGGGGTCTCAGGTACTGGTATTGGGTTTTTCAGGTATTGTTCGCACTCTATTAGAAACTAACATTGCCTGCAAAACAGTCTGCTTTTTAGATGCAATTGAGTCCCAATTCTTTTACAGTTTTTAGCCAAAAAGTACGATCTTTTGTACTTTCCCGATACCCCAAGCCTTCCTTCATAAGGCGGATGGATAGATATATGACACGTATGGCTTTCCCGGTATCGCTTAGTTACGACGTTAGCAGGATATTGATTTACCTTATCCAAAAGAGCTTTCACTTCCTGTTCCTGTCTCTGTTTCTTCGACTGATACGGGTTGGCCTCCAGAGCATCCAAGTTAGGCTCCCCGCAGCCTAAAACCGTCAAACTCTTACTTTAGAGCCAACACAGACGAACACAACTACTAACTTTCTGCACTAATGTTCGTCGTTTTCTTATGTTCGAAGCTAATACAGCCATCAATATTACGCAAAAAAAACTATTGGCAGTTTTTAGCCCCTTTTTGGGTGGTTGCTAAGGTACAACAATGCCAACGCAGCTGCTATATCTACGGCAAATCCGATGCATAGCAAAGTTTAACTGTTTAGCAAACATGTGCTAACTGAGTGTTTTTATCACGATTCAAAACTGGACACAAAAATGGACGCTTACCAGGCACCAGCAGACTGGTGAGTCCGGTCTGATGTCCCACCCCAAGAACATCCTCGAACGGACAGAACTTTAGGTCGGTTACGGTAGCTCTACAGTCGTGCACCAGATAGGGCGCATCCTGAGCCGATACACAAATGTCTTTGAAGATCTAAACCAACACTATACTGTATACAGTATACACTGTTGTCTACAAAAATGACCGCCTGGCCTTTCTCCAGTTTCCCGACTAATTTGGCTGCCATTCCATCAATTGTCAACCAAACGGTCCTAACCTGTTAGCCTTGTGTAGCCTGGAGTTATGCCCTTACGAAGCGGACTGACTCGAAATTTTCAGACGTCAAATTTGAACATACATAAATAATATGTACCAAACAATCGTCGGATGTTTCCCAAATTTTATCTTTACCAGGTTAACCAATCTTTATATGGACTTAAAACCCTGATGAGGTCAGCTTTCTAGAACTGCCGGTTAAAATCTGGCGGATTTTCACTTTCAGTGAAGGTGAACAAAATGGTATTTTCAAAAATGAGTGTTATCCGCTGCACAGAAACCACGGTTATACGAACTAGTCGAGTTGTGGATTACAATCGTCTCAACTAAGGTAACACAATTAACCCCTTTTATAGACTATACAGTCGTGCTTTATGTTTAGAGGGCACCACCCTCATTTTTGGCAATGCTAATTTTCACCTTCGTTGAAAGTAGAAATCCGCATGATTCCAACCGGTTGTGCTAGAAAGCTGAGCTCTTCAGGTTCTTAAGTCCATATAAAGATTGGTTAACCTGCAAAATTCAGGGAAAGATCCGATGAAGGGTTCGTGAGATATGTACCTGTTCAAAATTGACGTCTAAAAATTGGTGTCAGTTCATTTCGGATAGGGCATAACTCCAGACTGTAGAAGGCTAGCAGGCTAGGACTTGGCCAAAACAAACGGTAAACAAATAATAATAATAATAATCATGCCAAAATCTTTTCAATCGGTTGAAAATTGACGCAATGGTGGCTATTTGAAATTATTCGAAAAAATGGAAAAAAGACCAGACGGTCTTTTTTATGGCCAACACTGTACTAGGCCGAATTACAGTTCAGCCACCCGGATGGCACTGGCACTTTCTAAGTGGCTACAAATGGGAGAGTTTAGACTGGCAAAGTGCCACCGAGTAGGTATTAACCGGGTGGTAGTTGGCCAGTCAACCAAAGTCTAAACAGAGTGGTTGGTGGTAGCTATTTAGAAAGTATTTGTGACCAGCAGGGTGGCATTAGCATAAATGGGCCTTAATAATAATTCTCAAAGTAACCTGAACAGTGTTTCCTACAGCAGCCGCCAGACAGCGCCTCTGACTGAACTTGACTGCGTTGAGGCCGATCGGAAATTGGTACTGACTGAGTTGTTTGTACTGGCGCAGGTCCCAAATGCTAAACTGCTCCGCCTAGATAGTGAATGCAAAGCCAAGTTGCCCCACCGACAAAGGGCCGTCGCTAGAGGCGACGTGGAAAGCCTCCAGATGCGTTTTTAAGGCGCTTTGCAACTTCGAAACTACGCACTAAACCCGAAAATTTCCATTTTTTTTAACAAATTTGTGTTGTAAATCCGGTTTTCTTGGACAGTTATTGTCAAAAACTCAGCCTTAACTAGAAAGTTTTGAATTTTCCGCAAAAATATTTGAAAAAAATTCAAATTTACTGCCAAAATTTAAATTTCGCGACGAAAATTTGGGCGTTTCGCCAGACAACTAGGCATGGAACCTGGTTGCCCCCCTCTGAGCTGCGGGCGGACCATGCCATGACAATCGTCTCAATTACGTTCCCAACCCATTCATCCGGCCGGTGCAGGTAGGGAGGGAAGGTACCGCAGCTTTCGGTCCAGTCCAGTGGTAGCCATGTAAGTTCCAGTGTTGTCTACACTAATTCCTTTTACGGGCGCCGAGTGACAAAGCATTTTGACCAGCGGCTCTTTTTCGTTCGGCGACCAAAGTGTTACCGTACCTATCAAAGGTAAATGTTTATAATAGTTTTAGAGGGTGGCACACAAAATAATAATAATAATACCTTTTACATGTCCGCAGTGGATTATGGCGTTAGAAGCGTTCTGACACATAACGTCCAGTCGCCCCTGTCGCGAACAGAACGACTGAACCAATTTACCCACCGATACGTCCAGCCAGTGCAGATAGGATGTGTCGGTCTGAAACAACTGACTACTGTTGCTTTTTAGTCTTTTGCCATGTATGTCATGCATGCACCAGATCACCCGCAGAAGGGAAGTATGTCGAGTAAAACACTTCAAAATGCCAAAATCTGGTAGCTTGGAAGTAATCAGAAGAAATGAAACAATATCGAAAACCCAATATTTCAAAATGAACCCAAAAAATTTGGAATTTGTGGAAGTGCTAATTTTGAAGCTCATAGGATCATACATGTAACAGGGGGTCTGCCCCCACCCGACTTAGGCCAGATCCCCGGATGGGGAACCCCCATTTTTCCGATCCTGACTCCGATTTTTCTGGCAACCAATTTTTTTCAGCAAATTGTTGCGATTTTTTGCAATTTAAAATCACCAAACTTTCCCTTACCAGACACGAAAATACCCGACTTTTCTCTGACCTGTACGAAACGAACCCTGGTTTTCCTTCCGAGAATTACAACAAATAATTTCTGGCATGAAAAATTATGGCAAAAACTGGTTTTCGTCAGTGGCTTTTTTAAATTTATAAGTCAGTTAGAACGCACCGCAGCCACTAGTAGAAAGTGATAGGGAAGAAATTCTAGTCGTCTAACGTTAAAGAGCGACTTGAGACAATGCAATTCGACGCCCTGATTGTCATAGATGTAGGTCCACCGCTTTTGAGCCACTGCATACATGGTTTCTACGTGCAGCCATCTAAACTGCCTTGCACTAATAAAAATAAACAAAGAATGCATTCCTACGCACTTCACATCTCTCACTCCTTCCATTACGTTGGTCTCGCAATGCAGTTGCTTGGTCAGCCAATCAAAAGAGGCCACATGACCGCGCTTCCCGCCAATCAGCAGATGCCTCCCGTTGCGCGTGTAATCGATACGGTAAGGGCCGAATTTTGGTAGACTCAATTCGAAATGCTGAAAAAAGAGAGAGCACACCTGTACAGTAAAACCTAAATAAATGGGACAACATTTGGGGCCTGAGAAGATATCGGGTTCTCAGCTATTGGGGTTCTGCTTGTATGGCTCTGAATAATACCGTACCTTAGTGGCACTGCTAATATCGACAGCTTGTGCGATTTCACGCTGACTAATCTCGTAGCTAAATTCACCTTCATCCGGTTCCAAGAAGCTGAAAGCAAACTTTTCAAATAATTCTCATTGATGGACTGGCCACAATTTTCTGACTAACCCAGGCTCTTCATTTAGAAGAATTTCGCTTTTTGCAGCTAGCGTAGCGGATTTGCGGAAGTTGTCGCGTTTTACTTCCAGCTTCTTTTTGCCCAACTTCGTTCTAACTTCTTTCTAAGACATCATCATACAGACTTGAATAAAAGATTGTAGATTTTTACAGAAATAATCTAGCTACCAACGGCATGTCGTCGGTGTAGGTGTAGGTCTGAACTTTTTCTGGGTCCACTGGCGCCTCTCCAGGGTAAGGGTCGACAGATTTCTGACCTTTCTCAGGAAAGGTGCGTTTCCTTTTGGTCGTTGGCTGTGGCTCAGGTTCAAGCGCACTGGTCGAGGCTTTAACCTCTTTGTCTGTATCGAAATAGCGCTTTGATTTCATGGTCTGAAAAGCAAAAAGGTTGCCATTTTAACTGGATAACAAGTGAAGGAATAGTTAAGCCAACTCTGAATAATTTAGGATAAAAATCTGACGATACGACAAGTTAGACCAACCATCGGTTTTTAAAACACAAAAAATAGCGAACACCAACTTTTGGTTCACCTGAGACTGAACAAGAAGTAACAAACGGGCGACTGCACGAAGCGAAAAGGAGGCAGTTAAAAGAACAAAGCGAACGGATTGTTCGTACAAAGATTGTAACTTGTGTTTGCACTTCCAAAAAACCACAACAGGTGACTCAACATAAAATTATGTTAGAAGCATTTTTCAAACGGCTATGAAGTCACCTTGGCAAGAGAGAACAACGCATGTCTGACGATACTGGCCAATCGCCAGTTGGATTGCCTGCAGCGCAACAAAATAAGTCAAAACAACATTTTTATAACAAAAATCAACAACATGAGATTGTATTTTGCTATCTCGTTCTTCTTCTAGGAGCTTTCCGCTTCATCGGGTTAGGAGGCCCAGTCAACACTGCCGTTTTCTGCCCTTTACTTTCACTCACCCTAAATATATTCTATTATTACAAGGCAGTGCCATGGTAGCAAAAGGCTTACGAACAGCCTAAAGCTCTGAACAGAGGAACCAGCTTGGTCTCTGTGGTTTGCAGTGCCGCCGTCCATTCAGACAGAATCAATGAGAAGTCGTCTGAAACCGAAGCCTATTAGACCGACCGACCGACAGACAGACAGACAGACAGACAGACAGACAGACAGACAGACAGACAGACACAGACAGACAGACAGAGACAGACAGACAGACAGACAGACAGACCTGCTAAGGTGAGGGCCAAAGCTACAGTATGAGCTAAGAGTTTGTCTTTGATCACAGCACCAGAACACACATAACGATCGCCTTTGCGGGCCGTCTGGCCTTTCCTGGCTGAAGGAGCTTTGCCGCCTAAATAATCCAGTACTAGAAAATTCACAGCAGCCAACTACAAAAGTTATGTTTACCCAAAAATTTCTGTACCATCTTCATGTAAACCGGACTGGGTAAAGACAGTTGCGCTAGTTCATCTTCGAAAATGAAATTCTTCCGCCGGTCAGACGTCAGCTAAAAATCGAGATTTTATCCGTTAGTGAACATAAAAACCTGAGATGACACGGGATTATTTAGAAAAAAGACTAAACCAATGAACATACAGCCGTTAATTTGATCAAGACAGTCAAGTACATAAGCGCCAGCGCCATTTTAGGTCGGTCTTTAGCGGCCCTAAACGGCAGGCTCCGACAAAGTTGAACGACAAAGGGTGGAATGCCTAAATATTGCACATAATCAGAAATTTTCCTCAGTTCTTCAGGCAGTTTGCTACCTTCTTGATTGAGCGAGTCAGCCGATTTGGCAGAAAACTCTTTCACATTCACTTCCAGTTCCTTCAGATCCGGTTGCTCTAAGACCAGCCCTAGTCCGTACACCTCGCGAGGATTGGTGGCTTCCATATTTGGGGTTGGAAGCACGCTACTCACCGACTGAAATAACTAACTTTATTCTATTAATATGAAAGTTTAAGCACATAAACAATCGACTTTATCTTTACCTTTCATTGAATTTATCTTCACTCAAACACTTCATTCTCAATCTGTTCTTTAGCGATTTGACATTAATTTTCAGCATTTATTTAAAAAAAACGTCGGAGCATGTGAAAGTCTAGCTCGCAAATTTTAGCCAAAAAGAAAGAACCAAAAATCAGGGTGGTCCACTAAAATTCAATTTTTTAAACGATTGCCTGTTATTATTATTATTGGATAATAACATACCAACTAGACATTCCTTTCCTGTGTCTTAAAAGCATACATATGCCAGCCAGGGTTAAACTCTAGCTTAGCTAGAAAGGCCAACCCCCTGACCCTCCTAGTTCCACCACACCAAACCAAACATACAAGTACTAGTAGCAGCTCCAGTACTTTAATCTCAGAAATCATTAATTTTAGCTTAAAATCCGTTTGCTAACCGAATTTGGCGTTTCCACTGCCGATATTTAGAGAAAACAGTGTTTTAGAAGCTCTTTCTGTCACTTTACGCTTGTGTTTAGTAGCTCTTATACTCAATGAAACACTCTAAAAACGCCTATCCAGGCGTTTTTGAACTTTTTTAAATGTTGCACCCCTGGAGCCCCATCTGGCAGGCAAGTCCCTTACCCTTCCGCGCTAATGTTGCTAGCATGCCTCAAAAGGCAAGGAGAATTTTGTAAGTGCAATACCCTTTGCGCAATCGAGACCACCAAAGACTTTTCATCTCTAGCTTCTTCCTTCACAAACGATGCACTGCTTGTAGATTCCATCTGACTGACTGCACTCGAGATTACAGCTTTTAGAGTGTCCTAAATGTGCCGATTTAGCCTGTCTCTACCTCAGCTTGACCGTACAACCTCTTTTACGATCCTGCGATCCACTTTGGCCTGAAGTTTCTGCTTTTTGGCACTTCCGAACGCCATAGTAAGCGCTTTTCTCTTCTCTGCGTAGGTTTTAGTGTCGTCCGCTGTGTAGTCCTTGCTCAGATCCGCAACTTCAGGCGCTCTGGAAATGTTTATCGCTAGCCCTTTTTGGTTTTCAAATTTTCTGATAAACTTTCCGTCAACTGTTGCTCGATACCTGGTACCGGTATGACAAACCGCTCAGAACCCTAACTTAAGGCTAAAAATTGGTAATTTGGGCTTAAATATAGCTAAAAGCCTGCTGTTTTATTGACAAATTGGCAGAGAAATTGCGTCCACGGGAGGAGACCCCTGTTGCATGACGTTTGATCATACATGTAACAGGTCATCCGCCGATGGGGTCTGACGCCGGCCGGAGGAGGGTCTGAGAATAAATTCTAGGCGAGGGTGGTTGGGCACAAAAAACGATAAAATCGTCAAAAACCGCTAATTTGGCCTATGGATACGATACGAGGTGACGGAGGAACCGAACTGCTACGATCATTTCGCAACCCCATACGTACACCGAGTGTACGGTATCGCCCTTCTTTCACTGCCCAGCCACTAGCTTCCAGCATGCTTGGATCAGAATCAAATCGGGTACATGTATGGAGGGGACCCTGACCATAAATGGGATCACCCTTGAACTCGTACCATATATCGAGAAATAGCCGATTTGAGCAACTTACTTTTGACCAAGAAACACTTCGGGATCGTTGACATGTTTAGAGCGGCACTGATAAAGTTTGACTGGCTTATAGAGCACCTCTCCTGACTGGCGATCAACTCTGGCTATGCAATAATCCAACGAACACTTGGGCAACTCCTGCGCAACGTGAATTATCTTCTTACAGAGCTGAAATTACGTAGATTTTTGACTGAAGCTGAGGTTTTTAGGCTTATTATTCGCTAAAATAGGTTAAAATGAGCTTTTTTGAGCTTCGGCCGGGCATACCCCCCTCGCCCACCCCCGCCCCTCCTGGAGGGAGAAAATTCTCGCTTATTTAAGGCAAAATAGGCGTTTTGCGGCCTTTTTTCGGGGGAACCCCCGGAGGTCTCCATACCCTCCTCCGGATTTTTCCGACCCATGTATGGCTCATTTACACCAAATCTAGGCACGTTTTATCAAAATTTACTGTACAAAATTCTTCCTAAAAATTCCTGAGAGGATGGGGGTAGGTCAGAGCCTGCGGGGGTCAACCCTTCAGACCCCCTTTGCCCATGTCTGTCTGGTCCGGAGGTCCTGTTTTCCAAATACAATAAATAGTATCACTAGGGGGACGCATCATCAGGAGCACTCTGCGGAGGCGTATCTAACCCGATAGGCTACCTACCCCAGATCGCCGGTAAAAGAAGGGTTTCTGATTCTTGAGAGCACATTTTTCAAAGCGCAACTTTTTCCAGTGACGAGGTTGACTGGTTGGAAAGCTGATCACAATGCCGTTCCCTTCTTCCTCTTGCATGCTGGCTGTATTGAATTTAGGGTGTACTCGGCAATCAACAAAGTACAGAAAGTTCAGTTTGATTCGTTGCTGGATTGGAAATAGGGATGGGACCGGTATACGGCATTATACGGTATCATACGGTATTTTTGGCTATACGGTATTATACGGTATACGGTATTTTTATGCCGTATAATAACGTACAGTTGTTAAAACTGAATCAGCCAGATTTTTGCAGTAAATTCATGTCATTTTCACGCTTTTAAAGGTGCCAGTACTGGTTCTTGGTTTTGTAAACAATGTTAACGGTTAGAAAAACACAAAAATTCACCTTTATGGCAGTTTTAGGCTTCCTAGAAATGGAAAATGTGATATTACAAGTACTTGTCAAATATTGAGAAAGCTGCAATTTTGCTTTCGAATAAAATCAACGAATCTTTGGTTAGCATTTCACTAATTTGAAGTGAAGCAAATCTGTCCAACCAAAATACAATTAATATTTACAATAGGCATAATTCAAAATAAATTCAATATATTGTCGGCTCAACTTCAAATCTTTAAATAAACAGACAGTAGTACTTACAAAACAGATCACAATCAAAAGTAGCCGTGCTTTTCACAGGAAAGGCCGACCACAAAAAATAATTTGTTTTTGACCATAACTTGGCGATATACTAGCGTAACGGGGTGTTTTAAAGCGTTTGCAGCATACTATACGGTATACCGTATCGAAAATACTACACGGTATACGGTATTTTTATACCGGTCCCATCCCTACTACGCCTGACGTACATTTCCTTAAGCCCGGTTCACACTACGAAATAAGAAATAAGGCGTCTGCAATAAGAAATAAGCGGAGCGTTCACACTACGAAATAAGAAATAAGCACAGCAAAAATCAGCTGCAGTGCATAGTAAGCGTCAGAAATCTCTTCGTCTTAGCAATTTTTGGAAACTAAGCGATTTATGGTAAAGTAGACCGGCGGAACACCAAAAACAGTAAATGATAGTACGGATTTTCAGTAGGTTCTTTGAACACAGGCAGTCAACTGTAATTCGCCCAGTCAAGAACGGGTATATCCAATCCGAAAAGCAGTGAACAGGCCATAAATGCCCTGAAACTTGTCAATAATCTACAGGGTGTCTCAAAAAAATGATCACATTTCTTTTTACTGCCATTTCCGCAAATTTTGACCAAATAGGCTGAAATTTGGACCATAGGTGCCCAAATTCGGGCAATTTTATGTGTTAAAGTTTGGTGCACTAGGCTTGACTCATTCCCGAGAAATTTCAAAAAAAGTGAAATTTGTTAAATCAATAGTGAAAGCCGGTCACCGAAAAAATGATCACATTTCTTTTCACTGCGATTTCCGCAAATTTTGACCAAATAGGCTGAAATTTGGACCATACAGTATGTGCCCAAACTCGGGCAATTTTGTGTGTTAAAATTTGGTGCACTAGGCTTGACCAATTCTCGAGAAATTTCAAAAAAAGTGAAATTTGGTAATTTCAATACCAAAAGCCGGTCACCGAGAAAACGTTACATTACATTATCGCCTAAGCTCTAACGATAGCGTTGGAGTTCATGCGTCAACTTTTTACACACGACTTACCCTGAACTTCTGCGTTTACACTCCAAATTTCATCCAATTCCGTCAAAAATTAGAAAAGATACAGGAAAAGGAAATGTTTCCATTTTTCGGTGACCGACTTTCACAATTGAAATTACCAAATTTCACTTTTTTTAAAATTTCTCGGGATTGAGTCAAGCCTAGTGCACCAAAGTTTAACACATAAAATTGCCCGACTTTTGGCACCTATGGTTCAAATTTCAGCCTATTTGGTCAAAATTTACGGAAATGGCAGTAAAACGAAATGTGATCATTTTTTTTTGAGACACCCTGTACCTAAGATCATAATTTCTATGAAAAACAGCTGGTAACTTCTGAAAAAACCTTGGTTTGTGAGTGTATAGGCAGTGCTTATAGGTATCTGACCACTTTTCGACCTTAGACAGTCGTTTCAGGCCTTGTTATGACATGCTATACGCTTAAAGTGAAAGAAAACTCTTATTTCAGATGAAAAAAGTTGAGCACGGCGCAACTCTTATTTCGTGGCTATTTCTTATTTCGTAGGTGTGAACCGGTACGAAATAAGGCCGCTATTTCTTATTTCGTAGCGTGAACCGGGCATTAACCAAGGCTATGCGCACATAGAATAGAAAATGACAACATGTAATGAACAATAAACAACCTCTTACAGTTCTATCTGTATATACTATTATCGTATACCGATAATCCTTCTGGGGGAACAACCCTGTAGTCGCAAAAAAATCAAAATCGGTTTACTTTTATCTTTCTAACCAATCAGCAAACAGCGCTACATTCTACACGTACGGTAGGCAAGCAAACCCTAATCTGCACCAGCGTGCAACGCTACTCTAACGCTAAACCTTGGCTGTAAGCTTAGGCTTAGGCTTACTTAGTACGCAGTACAGAATACGGTTTACCCACCGGAACTGGAAATGTGCAAAGATAGAGTACTACTGATCATAAGATCACCTATACCAAATCAGAGCCAAATCGTTGGTGTTCTAACTGAGTTCGCCGCCGCCTCTGCTCATGTGCATCTGCTGCAGTCGCTGGACGAGAAAGTTAGAGGCGTCTATAAAGCGGTTGACGCAGTTGTTTAAGCAAGTCTGTGTTTTGCCGTCCATTTTGGCGGGCGGTCGGTCGGGCATGCAGATGTCCCAGCAGTTGTCTGTCAGTGCGTGCACCATGGCGTTGAATTTCTGTTTCTGCGTCTCTCCCTCGATAAAGGTCAGCAGTTGAGGGTCGACTTTCTTTTCGTCCATCCTTTACGCTTTTAATAGGTACGTCGAGGTAGTTGTAGACAATCAATGACTGAAGATCAGTTTCAAATACTGTTGTTTGTGTTTACGCATATACATTTACCATACACAAAAATACACAATGTTTTTTCAATGTGTATACACATACGCATACACATTGAAAATTCCGATACACATTAGCATACACAAACAGTCCTCAAAATGTGTATTTTTGTGTATGTGAATTTGATCAGCAAAAAACCGATAAAATTTCGAACAGAAAAAACAGTAGATATCCTCATAAAGCCTTCAAATGGCCTAAGTAACTCGATTTCAAAGCTATCCAAGGTTTCAAGCAGCAGACATTGAGAGATTCGATTTTCCTAGCATTTCTTCCAAAAAATTTGCATTTTCAGTACAATACACATACACAAATATACACAAAAATACACATTGTCTTGTTGAATGTGTATACACAAATTACCATACACATTTGCCAGTGAATGTATATACACATACACAAACGGAAAATCCAATACCAAACAACAGTAGTTTCAAACCATTCTGTCAGACAGGTAGCAAGGGTAGTGCTTTTTGGTAGAAAATATAGACTGTTTAGATAGAAGAGCTTTAGCTATTTTTATGATTTTGCCAATCAGTATACAATATCTAGTAGAAATAAGCAAAAAAGCAGGCCGTTTGGTAAAGGGAAGTGACCCCAAGAGATTCGTATACGTAGGCTCGCTCTGCTGACAGGATACAAAACCAGTCCCGTGCCGATCCAAACTCCCGACATTTTCAAAAACTCTTCTCACTACTGTGATTATTTCTTACCCAAAAACTGGTGCTGTGCATTTGCACACCTGCTGTCACTTTGTTACCGCCCAATTACGGTGAGAAAATTTTGAAAAATAGTCTTTAAAATCATACATGGGCCTGGAAATCGTCTCAGGGCTGGAAATCGTCTCAGGGGGTTCCAAAAAGTGCGGCTATGGAGGGGGTATGGCCAGACGAGGGGGTTTGACCGAAAACATGTTTAAAAAAGGCCTCCGATTTTTCCGGCAAGTAATTTTTTGAGCAAATTTTTGCGATATTTTTTACAATTTCAAACACAAAAATTTATACAATTGCCGGTAAAATGACACTTTTTAGCTGTATTTAAGCACAACTTAGCGATTTTTAGCGTTTTTAGTGCCCAACCCGCTCATTAGAATTTGGGCTCAGGCCCCCAAACTCCCTCCCCTTCGGCGGATGACCTGATACAAGTATGGAATAAACTACTGAAAATCGTAAAAAAGGGTATTCTTGGCCAAAAAGTGCTAGCGTGGGCTGAGATATCGCAATGAAAAAATCGCTGACTTGCACAGCGAAGAGAGTTAACTGAGAATACACAGAAAACAATGCCTGAGCGGACGCAGAAGGCCGAATATATACAAATCTTTTATCAGGTAATTTAAACTTTCGCACTGAAACTGTAAAAAATCGCACAAAAATTACGTGTCAGAAAATCGGAGAGTAAGAGTCGAAAATAGTCTGAGGTTTCTCCAATTACCTTTGGCGGTGGGGGCAAACCACTGCAGGATGCATGAATAAGAAATTAGTGCATAAATTCTGCTAAATTTTAGATAATTTTTTCATAAAGGGCTTTCAACGGCAACGCTAATCACACATTTTAGGATAACAAACAAACAAACAAACAGAATTACGCATCTGCGAAGTTGGCAGTCTGAATTACATTTATACCAAGTAATATCAAATAGTAACTTAACTGACCTCGGACCTGATACCGAATAGAAAAACCAAAAAACGATCAGTGATCATAGAAATTTTTACTGGACATGCGTTACAACAAAAAAACGTAAAATATGAGGCACTCGAACCCGTCAGCTGTGCATGATGACTTGTTAGTGGAACCACGACAGAGAAGTTAGGATTTTCTGGCCCTGAAAAAGATCTGCGTAGTGTAAGCAAAATCGAGATCAGAAAAAAGTACAATGTGTACCACCCAAAGTGTCCAGGCTCAATTTTTAACAACCAACGGCATTTTTATTCAACTAAACTGAAATCAAAAAATTTGGTCGGTGGTTAGTTATCTATCAGATCAGAGTTTAAACGAATCTTTAGACAGCAACTTGCTTTCCAAGTGCACAAGCGTCAAGTTTATAAAAAAGTTTAATACTGAAAACTTATCCGGAACACTCTTTGCTGCACAGCAGGCAGCACGCTCAGCGTTACACGTTTGGTGGTTAGCGGTGGCGCGCTACTGTGAGAACGGAATTCAACCAAACTGCACACAACCAAGATGCCGATCATTTTAAGCATGTCCGTTGCCATACATGGGCCGAGGGGGGTACGGGGGGTTTCCCCCTCCCCCTCGGCCGTCGATACCCCCCCACTCGGCCGGCCAAACATACCCCATCCCCCCCCTCGCCGGCTACCCCCCCCACCCCCCCCCACCCGGCGGGAGAAATTTCCCCTTTTTTAAGGCAAAATAGGCGTTTTTCGGCCTTTTTTCGGGGCCCCCCCCCCCCCCCCGAGGTCTTCTCCCCCCCTCCTACCCCCCTCCGGATTTTTCCGGCCCATGTATGTCCGTTGCATGAAAGTTTGTTTCACTTAGCCGAAGACATTCTCTGCTGCCATTTCCCTGACTTTCAAGTGTTATTGGCCAAACTCGATTTGCAAGGTGAGCGAGCTGAGCTAAAGTGATAAAGAAACAGAAGTAAGTGGAAATTACTAAAAAGCGAGCGCTTGAGTTCTGCAAACGATAAGACAGTCGCCAAAGAAGTCGACTCGGTGTCTCACAGCTAGGGATGCAACCGAAGTTCGGTATTATTCGGTATGAACCGAATAATTCGTTTACTAGTGCTATTCGAATTCGGTATTTTTCAAACCGAATAATACCGAATATTGTAAAACCGTTAAAATTGCACTGTTTTGCTTAAATTTGTGCAGAAATCACCGAGATGTTTCTCTTTTACATCTCTCTGTTCATTTACTATGCTAAAATTTTGGTAAACAACGACTATTCATGTGAAAAGTTAACGCACTTCAAGGTCTGACTTAATAATAAACAACTACATTTCGGCCTTTTCAGTTCCCAGTAGGCTACGTTGCCAGCTTTCCACTTCTTTACCTAAGCGTTTGTTTTATGGGCCAATTATCATACATGGGCCGGAAAAATCCGGAGGGGGGTAGGAGGGGGGGAGAAGACCTCGGGGGGGGGGTCCCCCCCCCCGAAAAAAGGCCAAAAAACGCCTATTTTGCCTTAAATAAGCGAAAATTTCTCCCTCCGGGAGGGGGGGGGTGGGGGGGTTAGCCGGCGAGGGGGGTATGGAGTATGTTTGGACGGCCGAGGGGGGGATGGCCGGCCGAGGGGGAGGGGTATACCCCCCTTACCCCCCGGGCCCATGTATGCCAATTATGTATAAATCCCACCTATCTCTTCAAACGATTCATCCAATGTACGTAAGTTGTATACCTACATTGTAAGCTGCCAGTTCTGGGGTTTACAGTAGTACCGGATGCTCCCTTCCTCCAACTTTCTGTATGCGTCTTTGCGATTCGCGCGTAAATATCCTCCTGTTATCCGCCACCACTTGGCGGATGATTGAAAAGGTCCACTCGCCCAGCCCACTCTCAAACCCAACTATTAGCTTCGATTTTAGGCTTAGGCTTAGGCTTAGGTTCTAGAGGCAAGTTTTTTTTATGAAATCTCCGCCATGTGATAGATAATAGGAGGATATGTAAGGGAAAGTGTCTTTGTGCTGTAACTTCACATAATTAATCAGAGCACATGTGGCCTGATTCGCGCCTCTTAAAATTGTTTGCTTGTAAATCTTGCACTCGTCCTTGTTGTTAGCAGGGCTGACGGTAAAGAACGACCAAATAGGGCTTGTTTTAGTTATAAGGCATGGCTAAATCTATAGCATTCAAACAATACGTCACTCTACAGCATTTTTTAGCATAAAAAAGTTTAGCCAAAAAACAAGAAATATTAGTTAGACAGTATATTTTTGCAATGCGCCGGCGAATCATCAATATTCGGTATTATTCGGTTCCGAAAATCCGCTTCGGTATTCGGTATTCGGTATTTTTGTATTCGGTTGCATCCCTAGTGGCGAGCCGCCAAAGATCAACCAAGGAACACTTAGCGTGTTCCACCCTTACTAAAATAAACTGGTACCGTTTCTTTCTGGGCGCACCAGCGGTTTGAGAGCTCTGACGCAGAGATTCGCCGTGTTCGTTGAGCCAGACAACCAGCCGCTCAACCAGTGGCTTCAGCTGAAGCAGCAGACTCTCCAACCGATCACTGGCTGTCTTCAACTGGTTGGCCGAGGACGTCAACTCGCCCACCATCGCCTTCCACTGCTCAACTTCGCGCTTCAGCGCATCCATTTCTAACCAGGCCAGATCGCTCTTCAGCTCCTCGTTCTCTCGCTCCACTGCTTCCTGCGGTGTCAACTGAACCGTACGTACTAATGCATACTGTACGTAAATGTAGCAGGTCATACCGCTGATGGGAGGGGCTTTGGCGGTCTGCCGCCGGCTGAGGGCTCTGAGCACAAATTTAGGAAGGGGATTGGGTACTGCGGCAAAATCGCTAATTTCGGCATAACTACGGCTAAAAAATTTGGATTCCTCCTAGATATCAGCAGCGGAAACGCCAAATTCGGTCTCCAAAGGCTTTTCAAGCGAATTTTAGGCTAAAAATTAGTGATTTTTAGTCAGTTTCTTAGTACTGGATCCACTACTAGTACTTGGTATTTTTGGGTTGGGAGTACCTGAACTGTCTCGGAGGGGTGAGGGGGGCTTGGCCTTTCTATCTAGGGGGTAACCCACAAACCCCCTAGTGTATGAATGGTACTACTTTATTAGTAGCAGCTCCAGTACTAACAAACTTGGTCAGAATTTACTACTTTTTAACTTAAAAACCCATTGGTAACCGAATTTGGCGTTTCCATTACTGATATTAAAGACAAATCGGTGTCTTAGAACGTTTTTGTCATTTGATGCGTGTTTTCAACTCAAAAACGCATTTTGGCAGCCATGCTATTGACTATAACGAGCTAAAAAAGCGCATTTCCAGGCGTTTTGTAGGTGTTTTAAAATTTCGGAGCCCTATACCGACTGTAAGTACAGAGCGATCGACAAGAACCAAAATTTCGACCGAAGGCGGAACAGGAACTTTTCACGGAGGTTAAAAATTTTAAATTGCTCCCAGAACCAAAAATGCTAGCTGAAAACTACAGGAGACAATTACAGGGCGCTTTTCTAAAGTTAAAACGGGCACAACTGCAATGAAACATTACATTACTGTTTTACGAGTCCAAGGAGTGTTTACATACCGTTCAAGTACCAAAAACATCGATTTAGTAATTTCTCAGAGAATCCTACCTTCCCCATACATCTTTGTTTATTTTTTCTTTTTTAGGATTGGCTACCTCTATAAGACATTTAATAATTTCGCCTTTACAGTGTCGAAACAACTGACATTTTCCATCTGAAATTGCTGTAAAATGTTAAGCACCACTGTAAATGAATTAAATCACTGTAAATGTGATTTAATGTAAATGAAATCGTTTGGGCTGCAGTAAATGACAAAGTGCCCTTCTGAAAAAATAGTCACAATCAAAAAATTGTTGTCTAAAATACAGTTTTTGAGTGGTTTTCTAATAGCGTCTAGCGTCATGACATAGAATTTAGCAGGTTTGCTTCCAACAAGAGCAAAAGTGGAAAATTCCGGTTCCGGCACCCTTCAGCACCGGAATTCCGGTCGATCGCTACAAGTAGACAAGTTAAGATTGAGGTCAACAGCCTCCTTTACCTCCGGGCCGGTCGGATACAACCGGAGGACATCGCGGGCCGAAGCTGCGCTGTTGCAGGTCGGACATTTGCCCTGCTCGGCTGACTGTAGCTGGAACCACTTTCGAATGCAGCGAAAGCCGAACAGGTGACCGCACGGCAAACAACACATGCGATGATTGGTGGAAGAAGTGAAGCGCTCGAAGCAGATTGCACAGCTCGGAACCACCACAGAGCTATTGCTCTTGCTCTGCTGCTCACTTTCTAGAGGGCAAACACATGGACTGCTTTTAGTTTTTGTAGTGCCTTGCCGGCATACATGTAACAGGTCATCCGCCGATGGGGGAGGGGGGTTGGGGGGTCTGGCGCCGGCCGGGGGGGGGGTCAAAGCCAAAATTTTGGGGGAGGGGGGGTGGGCACTAAAAAACGCTCAAAAATCGAGAAAAATCGCAATTTTTTGGCTAAAAGTTGCCACAAATCGCTAATTTGGGCTGAAATACAGCTAAAAAGTGCTGTTTTGCAGGCGATTTTGGCAATTTTTGTGTGTGAAAGTGTAAAAAATTGCAAAAATTTGCTCGAAAATTTACTTGCCAGAAAAATCGGAGGGGGGGTCGGTGAAATCGTCTCGGGGGGGGGGGGGGGTCTGGCCTAAGTCGGGTGGGGGGCACCCCCCAGACCCCCCTGTTACATGTATGCTTGCCGGCACCTTAAAGATGCTCCATGCAAATTTTGCATGAAAAAAAGGAAATTTTCCTAGGGAGTCGGAAAAATGAAAGAGAAGGAAAAGTATTCAACTGCAAGTACTGAAATGTTACTGAACATTTTTTGTGTAAGTGGCACAGTATTTTGGTGTAAAATGAGTTCTAAACAGAGAAGCCTATTAGTTAAACGCTCTAACCGACCGGTCCGATATAGCGGGGCTCTACGGCCCTACGATCAGACCAACATGTCCATTTCGTGACCCCATATCATCTCATCTTCATTTCGGATGCTACCACCAACCGAAGGTTCAATCAGCGTGGGGGTAACTAACGGTTAGGTTTACCGGAGGCTTTAATCAACCTTAGGAGGTTCCTGAACGGTTACATCGCTCAACTCCTGAGTGGTAAGATATCTACTGCCCAGAAGGAATAGCTTGTCTTCACCCAGCCACTGCGTCACATTCCGTGACCAAATGTTCAGGCGCTTCCTCCTCCTTTAAGCAAATGATCATGTTGGATCATCCACCAAGCCCATGATGCTGAGATGTCTATTAAGGTTACTACTGTGTCCAGTTAACCAACCGATCGCCAGTTTTAGTTCCCTTCTACTAAAACTAAGTAATTCTCTGGGTCCCAGAATTAACTGCTTAGACTGCCCACAGTCCGTCCGTAGATCCCAGGCAATTTGCATCTGGAACCTTGCAGCTGGTTCTTGGCCCAACTATAATTCAGTTCGTACTTTCCTAATCTAGATGCCAATGGCCGGTTCCGGCCCTATAAGTGTCAACTCAGAAGCCGCCCGAGCCCGAGCTAGTCGGTCAGCCTGCTCATTTCCCTCCACATCCGAGTGTCCAGGTGCATACATGTAACAGCTCCGGGCCGACCTGGGGACGGGGTAGGGGGGTTTCCTCAGGTGGGGGTCGAGAGGGGGGTTTCGCCCAGAGGGGGGTCCCAAATTTCAAAAAGCTCCAAAACGCCTGAAAATGGGTTTTCTGCACGCTTTTTCAGTAAGGACGCTAAAAATCACTATTTTAAGTTGCCAAATAGCGGTTTAGAACTAAAAACAAGCAAAAAATGACAAAAAGGACTTCCAAAAACACCGATTTCTCTTAAATATCAGCAGTGGAAACGCCAAATTCGTTTCCCAAAGGCTTTTCAACCGAATTTCAGGCTAAAAATTAGTGATTTCTGTCCTAAGTTTCTTTTTTCCAAAGCAGACATTTTCCGGAAAAGGACAAACTCTAAGCAAAGCCACTTTGCGCGTGCTCCTACGCTCATCCACTCGGCGGGGTAAGTTTTCTTGCCGCAAAAAGTTGGCACAAAGCCCAACCCAGGCCACCTAAAGCTGGTGACAGCGAGTAGGTAATGGACCGACTGGATCTGCCTAAGCACCTGGAAGCCACAGCAGAAAGCTTGCTTGAGAAGGATGACCGGAGATGTGTTGGCTGTCAATCACTCAAACCAGGCTCACCAAATCGGGAGGGCTTAGTGGACCACCATTCTGATCGAAGCATGCTGGAAGCTAGTGGCTGGGCTGTGAACGAAGGACGATACCGTACACTCTGTGTACATACGGCATTGCGAAATGGGCAGCAAAGGCCATACATGGGCCGGAAAAATCCGGAGGGGGGTAGGGGGGTTAAGGCCTCGGGGGGGGGGGGGGGTCCCCCGAAAAAAAGGCCAAAAAACGCCTATTTTGCCTTAAATAAGCGAAAATTTCTCCCTCCGGGAGGGGGGGGGGTGGGGGAGGGGGGTATGGCCGGCCGAGGGGGGGTATGGCCGACCGAGGGGGGAGGGGTATACCCCCCTTACCCCCCGGCCCATGTATGGCAAAGGCCTGATCGCAGGACTTGTGTCCCCTGTCACATCGTACGTATGTGGTGCCTTACTTACCAACTGACTTTTTATCATCGTCCATTCTTGAACAGCTGAGCCCTCCACAATTCTCCTGAAATACACAAGATTGTTTTAGTCATTGTTTCTTTGAATTAAGTTGAGAATAAGCTTAAGCCTAACGCCAAATATATAGATATATGGTGTAAATTCTAGTCATGACAGGTCGGGCGCAGACATTGGCTAGCATTTCGGTTGATGGGGTGGTAAATTTGTGAGCGTACGTGGTGTATTGGGTAGCGTCTTGCCTACCATGCTAACGGCGCGTGACACGTAGGGGTTCGAGTCCGTCTCGGCCCAACTGATTTACCTTGCATGTGGCCCTGTTGGGTTATTGCTGACTTGCTCTGGAGTACATGTGCGTTGTATAAAGTTATTTATTTATTTAAAATTTAAATTTTCAAATCCTGAGGGGGGTGAGGGGTAGCGGCGTCTGATTGGGGTTGAGCGGATGATAAGCCAAAAAGTCCGATTTTTGAGAAATCAAGGTTTTTCCTTATTATTCGCAAAAATTGGTTAAAATAAGCTATTCTGAGCTAGTTTACACAATCTAGGCATACTTTTATCATACTTTTCTATACAAAATTCGTTCAAAAATTCCTGAAGGGGCAACAGCGGCCTGAGAGGGGTCAACCCCCTCAGCGCCCTTTTTGCCCATGTCTGGTCGGGCGATTTCTTCTGAACAAGTATGAATACACTTTTAGAGCGACTGGCACAACTACTGTATTAGAGAAAACGGCCCCCTCAGACTCTGAACTACCACCCTCGGGCCGCCGCTACCCACTCAGGCTCAGGAATTTTCAGGAAAAATTTTGAATAGAAAATCATGATAAAAGTATGCCTAAATTCGGTGTAAATGAACTCAGAATAGCTCTAATTTCAACCTATTTTACCGAGAGGGAGTATATTGGCCGGCGAGGGGATCGGTAAACCCCAGACCCTCATACATGGGCCGGGGGTAAGGGGGTTACTCCTCAACCTCGCCCGGCCATAACCCCCTCCCCGAGTCCCCCCTCCCGAATGGAGAAAATTCTCGCTTATTTAAGGCAAAAAGGCGCTTTTTGGACTATTTTAGGGGACCCCAGCGAGGTCTCTAGACCCGCTCGGGATTTTTCCGACCCATGTATGCAGACAATTTTGATTATCGAATATTTTTGGCAAAATTCCAAAATCGTCCAAATATAGTCAAATGATACATCATTTCAAACATACATGTAACAGGGGGGTCTGGGGGTCTGCCCCCACCCGACTTAAGCGGCGTTTATACTCCTACTGAAGACACACTACTGCAGTAGTTTTTCGCCAGTCTCTGCCTCTTTTTTACAGCCTGGCGAATATACGCCAACCTTAACCTGAATCACATACACTACTGCAGTAGCAGAGCAGAAAAGAAAACAGCCGCGCCGGCTCCCGGTGTAAAACTAAAGCCAACGAAAAAAAGAAGAAAAAAAGAAATAATTCTATTTTTCCCACGGGAGCTATACGAGGAAATGATGGATTTAGCTCAGAAAGGCACTAGGATGGCAGCAGAAAACATTTTTAGCGTCATGTTCACACCCAGAACCCGTCAACAACCATTCAACACCAGAAACGTATGCAGGCTCGACCGTTTTGGTAGTGATCGACGAAGATATGGACGTAATCACCCAGACAGAAGCTTTTGCAACATCTGACAACACCTATCTGTCTTATTTTATTAATAAACTTGGAGTGGAACTCAAGTTTTGCCTAAAAATAACGGACCGACTGTCGTCGGGAGTGAAATGTTGCTGTATTCTGTTGAAAAATGTCTGCTGATCGGACTAAAAGCAAAAAAAATGTTCTGCCGGAGCCCAGAAACCCACTTCATACCTCAAATGCTTTTGAAAGTGCAAAAAACCGCACCTAAATGCGCCTCTCCGGCGACCTACTGCAGTAGGAAATAGAAAATTTTCTATTTACTACTGCAGTAGTTTTCCCTACTGCAGTAGCTACTGCAGTAGCGCGGCGGCGCGGGCGCGGGTGTTTATACTCCTACCGAAGACTACTGAAGGAGTCGGCCAACCTACTGCAGTAGCTCCTACTGCAGTAGCTACTGCAGTAGGAGTATAAACGCCGCTTTAGACCAGACCACCCGGATGGGACCGACCCCCCCCCCCGCCGAGGTGATTTCGCCGACCCCTAATCCGATTTTTCTGGCAAGTAAATTTTTGAGCAAATTTTTGCAATTTTTTTACAATTTCAGACACAAAAATTGCCAAAATCGCCTGCAAAACAGCACTTTTTAGCTGTATTTCAGCCCAAATTAGCCATTTTTGGCGATTTTTAGCCCGAAAATCGCGATTTTTTTCGATTTTTGAGCGTTTTAGTGCCCTACCCCCCAATTTTGGCTCAGACCCATCCCGGCCGGCGCCAGACCCCCCTCAAACCCCCCTCCCCCGGATGACCTGTTACATGTATGATTTCAAAGCCCTCCTCCAAAGTAGTATGATGATAGATAACAATATCGGTAAGGGATGGAGGGAGGGCCTGTTTTGCCAAATTAAAACGTACCCATCATGAGAGACGAACAATTGTTACGAGTAGGCCCTACCTGACCTTTACTTAGCGTTTTTTGTTGTTGTAGTCCGTTGATGGAATGCAAGTCATGCTCGGCGCCATATTTCTTGAGTTTGGATCGACCAATTTAGGTGCTGGTGGAAAGTTTTCTATTCCATGTGCCGAGATCTTTCATCCCTAACTTCACTGGTGCAAAAGTGATGGGTATTTTTCTAATGGTCAAAAAATTTTGTCTCTCTCCGTGACGAAAAACGTTAAAATTTGGCGCCAAAATTTTGGCTAGAACAAAGTTAGGCACACCACCGGAAGCCCGTTGTCTCAGCTGCACAAAGCACGAAACCGCATCGCGATAGCTTCTGAAATGTGTGAATGACAGCTGATTAAACAGCGGCCGCAAAAAGTTGCCTGGGTCATATTTCGAGATTTGGCTTATTTGCCACCCCTGGGCATAATCGAGAGCTGAATCGATAGGTCTTTAGTAGAAAACACCCCCACTGCGGTATTTTTGCTCTCCGATACCTCTTGCGGTATTTATGGCCAAAAACGTGATTTTGGACATTTTCCACTCCTGGAATAGCGTACTTGAACCGATTTAGCTCATATTTTCAGCATAGATTATGCTTACCATACTAATTATGCGTGCCAAGTTTTGGGCTGATCGGTTCACCCTGTCATGAATAGCATCGATTTTAAGTGAAATTTTAAAAAATCGAAAATATCTTTTTTCGCTAAATTCAGGATTTTGCCTATACTTCTAGTGTAGATAGAACTCGTCGCGCTCTACACGTTGGTGTTTTCACTTTTTTTTTGGCTCGGCCCCGTTTTTGAGTTATTTCATGTTTTAATTTTCGAAAAAAATTTGCGGTATCTTTATAGAATCATGCACAGTTCTGATACCCCTGAAGCTAGAGCGGCGTGTGGTAGTGCGTTGCACGCAGAATTTTGTGAGCTATCCAGCCATATAAGCGAAATCGATGTACGACCTCATGCACCAGAATGACGGCGAGCCAAAGTTTCGGTCGAAAATGACCCAATTTCGGACAAGGTTTCTTTACATGTTTTGACGTCTACCGCCGGGTTGGTGCGTCAAATCGCAGAGATGATAGATTCGGGCATCAAACGATAGCTGAGATTCTCACGATTCCGAAAATGGTCTCATTGTTGCGTTTTATAGCCATTTGATGCTAGTTAAGCCCCGGTAATGGGGGGGAAGAAAAGGGGGGAAGTAGGGGGGAGGGGGGGAAGTGGGGGGGTGGGGGGAAAAGAAAGAAAGGAAGGGGGGCGGGTGGTCTGGTCTAAAGCGGCGTTTATACCCTACCGCTGCAGTAGCTACTGCAGTAGGAGCTACTGTGAGTAGGTTGGCCGACTCCTTCAGTAGTCTTCGGTAGGGAGTATATGAACACCCGCGCCCGCGCCGCCGCGCTACTGCAGTAGCTACTGCAGTAGGGAAACTACTGCAGTAGTAAATAGAAAATTTTCTATTTCCTACTGCAGTAGGTCGCCGGAGAGGCGCATTTAGGTGCGGTTTTTTGCACTTTCAAAAGCATTTGAGGTATGAAGTGGGTTTCTGGGCTCCGGCAGAACATTTTTTTTGCTTTTAGTCCGATCAAAGGCATTTTTCAACAGAATACAGCAACATTTCACTCCCGACGACAGTCGGTCCGTTATTAGGGCAAAACTTGAGTTCCACTCCAAGTTTATTAATAAAATAAGACAGATAGGTGTTGTCAGATGTTGCAAAAGCTTCTGTCTGGGTGATTACAACCATATCTCGTCGATCACTACCAAAACGGTCGAGCCTGCATACGTTTCTGGTGTTGAATGGTTGTTGACGGTTCTGGGTGTGAACATGACGCTAAAAATGTTTTCTGCTGCCATCCTAGTGCCTTTCTGAGCTAAATCCATCATTTCCTCGCCTAGCTCCCGTGGGAAAAATAGAATTATTTCTTTTTTTCTTCTTTTTTTCGTTGGCTTTAGTTTTACACCGGGAGCCGGCGCGGCTTGTTTTCTTTTCTGCTCTGCTACTGCAGCCGCGCTGGCGATTCAGGTTGGCGTTGGCGTATATTCGCCAGGCTGTAAAAAGAGGCAGAGACTGGCGAAAAACTACTGCAGTAGTGTGTCTTCAGTAGGAGTATAAACG
>JASANB010007988.1:0-97579 GCA_030248155.1 Sabatieria punctata
TTTTCGGCAAAAGGCCCCCCCCAGCGGATTTTTTTTTGGGGGGGGGGGGACCTGAAAACCCACTTTTGGATTCCAAAGTAAAGGAAATTTTAGCCCAGACAATACATTCTGCAGCACAAAATTGGGTTTTCGCCTACCCTACAACCCAAAACAGGGTTTTGTAAGGCTTATAAATCCTAAATAGGGTTTTTAGACTGCTTAGAAACCCTGATTAGGGTTTTTAGGTTACTTGGAAACCCTAAAACAGGGTTTTCAGGTTACTTTTAAACCCTGATTAGGGTTTTTAGGCTACTTTGAAACACTAAACAGGGTTTTCAGGCTACTTTGAAACCCTGATTAGGGTTTTTAGGCTACTTTGAAACCCTAAACAGGGTTTTCAGGTTACTTTGAAACCCTGATTAGGGTTTTTAGGCTACTTTTAAACCCTGATTAGGGTTTTTAGGCTACTTTGAAACCCTGATTAGGGTTTTTAGGCTACTTTGAAACCCTAAACAGGGTTTTCAGGTTACTTTCAAACCCTGATTAGGGTTTTTAGGCTACTTTTAAACCCTGATTAGGGGTTTTAGGCTACTTTGAAACGCTAAACAGGGTTTTCAGGTTACTTTCAAACCCTGATTAGGGTTTTTAGGCTACTTTTAAACCCTGATTAGGGGCTTTAGGCTACTTTGAAACGCTAAACAGGGTTTTCAGGTTACTTTCAAACTCTAATTAGGGTTCTTAGGCTACTTTTAAACCCTGATTAGGGGTTTTAGGCTACTTTTAAACCCTAAACAGGGCTTTAACACTGGCTAGAAAGCCTAGAGAGGGTTTTTTGGTTGATTAGAAACCCTAAACAGGGTTTAAGAACTGCATTCAATCACTAAATAGGGTTTTTTTAGTAATCCTATAAGTCAAAACAGGGTTTTGCGCATGCCTTAGAATCGAAATTAGGGTTCTCCGGACTATTTTTAGTCAATATAACGCATTTCAATCTGTATTTTATCGCTGAAACTCATATTCAATACGTATTTTGAGCGCAAAACAGCTTTTTATTACATTCATTGTTTCAATATTCGGTTTTTAAGGCATTTTCTTCTACCTGAACAGGGTTTTCAAGGCATTTTTAATGCAAAAACAGGGTTTTTAACGCTTTTTCGGCCCAAATAGGGTTTTGAAGCCATTTTTCGCCCCAAAATCTCTAAAAAAAGGTCGACAAAATCCACTTTTTACCCCAAAAAAAGGTCGACAAAACCCACTTTTGGACCCCAAAAAAAGGTCGCAAAACCCACTTTGGACTTGGTCCCAAAACCCTATTTGGGATTTGAAAAAGGTCCCCCCCACGGAAAAACCCAGCGACATGTATGTATTCGAATATGAATAGCTTCTGCATGCCAAAATATGAAAAGTTACAAAGAAAACATAGGGAATTTTCGATAAAAATTGCACTAAACTGGATAAAAAATACAGATTCCCAAATACCCAAGTATTCCCAAAATTATCGATATACCGGGTATGGGTTTACAACAACAGCTGGAATCGGTAGGTCTTCCCAAAAATACCCATTTTTCGCTATGGGTTTAACAACAATCAACAATATTATAGAGCAAGTCTGACGAGGAGAAGTTTGCTGAAGAGTGGTTGGACTGGTATAACAGAACGGCCGAGAAGTACCACTACGGGGACATCCTAGCTGAATGGACCTACAAAACCAATGTCACTGACTACAACAACCAACAGTTAGCTGAAGCTAGCTCTGAACTGAAGTTGTGGTTGCAGAAACAAGCCGACTACTCTAACCGTTTCAATCTCAGCAAAATTAGGTACATACAGGGTGTCTCAAAAAATGATCACATTTCTTTTTACTGCCATTTCCGCAAATTTTGACCAAATAGGCTGAAATTTGGAACAGAGGTGCCAAAATTCGGGGAATTTTATGTGTTAAAGTTTGGTGCACTAGGCTTGACTCATTCCCGAGAAATTTAAAAAAAAGCGAAATTTGGTAATTTCAATAGTGGAAGGCGGTCACCGAAAAAACGTTACATTTTATTGTCGCCTAAACTCTAACGATAGCGTTGGAGTTCATGAGGCAACTTTTTACCCAGAATTTCTGCGTTTACACTCCAAATTTCATCCAATTCCGACAAAATTACGAAAGATACAGGAAAAAGAAATGTGATCATTTTTTCGGTGTCCGTTTCACTATTGAAATTATTGAAATTACCAAATTTCACTTTTTTTGAAATTTCTCGAGAATGAGTCAAGCCTAGTGCACCAAACTTTAACACATAAAATTCCCCGAATTTTGGCACCTATGTTCCAAATTTCAGCCTATTTGGTCAAAATTTGCGGAAATGGCAGTAAAAAGAAATGTGATCATTTTTTTGAGACACCCTGTAGAACATTTTGGCTTCTCCATACTTTTACCAAAGAACTAGTCCAGAATCGTTATAATTTTGCAGCAACGAAACCACCAGACGACTTCTAGAAAAGGTTGGCAAGGTTGGAATTCGTCTGAGCAACGAGGATAACCTGCAGTTGAGCAGATTGATTGGCAAAATGACTGCTGTCTACAATTTAAACGGGGTCTGCGCCTTGGTAGATGGAAAGACGGACTGTTCCCAAAAGTGGGAGCTCGATCCCGATTTATACCGGATTTTGGCTGAAAGTCGAGATTACGACCAGCTGCTGTACGTCTGGGAGGGTTGGAGAAACGCCACGAAATCTGCGCAACAGTTTTACCCCGAATATGTGAGACTGCAGAACAAGGGCGCTAGAGCAGGTACAGGTTTCTTGAAAACACTGGAGACTAAATATACAGGAAGGATTAAAAACATCGCTTTCGATTGTTTGATTGCCATCAGTCAAACGATTCCATACATGTAGTTGGGGGGAATACGGGAGTATTTTCCCCCAAGGCCCGATTTTCGGAGAAAATTCCCCACCAGCCGGATTCTGGGGGGGGGAATTTTTAAACCCAATTTTGGGTTTGTAAACCTGCAAACAGGGTTCCAGAAGCCCTGATTAGGGTTTCAGAAATCCAACTTTGGTTCTGGAGCTCTAGTTTGGGTTTCAAAAACCCTAAATAGGGTTCCGGAACCCTGTTTTGGGTTTCAAAAACGCTAAATAGGGTTCCGAAACCCTGTTTTGGGTTACTGAAATCCTAAATAGGGTTCCGGAACCCTAATCTGGATTACTGACAGATAGGGTTCCGGAACCCTAATTTGGGTTTAAAAATCTCTAAAGAAGGTTCCAGCAATGCATTTTAACTGTATTATGTCGAATAAAATGGTTTTTTTTGCACGTTTTAAAGCAAAATTAGCTTTTTTTGCACATTTTAAATAAAAAATAAGGTTTTTTCCACGTTTTAAAGCAAAAATAGGGTTTTAAACGGTATTTTTGCACTTCAGACAAGATTTTTACCCCATTTTTAGTCCTCAAAACCCTGTTTTGAGCCCAAAAAAAGGTCGCTGAAACCCACTTTTGGACACCAAAAAAAGGTCGCTGAAACCCCCTTTGGGCATAGCCCTGAAACCCTATTTTGGATCAGAAAAATTCCCCCCCAGCCGAAAACCCAGCTACACGTATGAACGATTCCTTCTCAATTGACTTATTGCGGTTGAGCATAAAACATACGGAGTTTTCCACTTACTACGTAGTATCCCAGGGATATAACACGGAAAATTACGTTTCTCAGTGAAAACATTGCCGCCAGTTAATATCCCAGGGATATTAACTGGACAAAGCCATGGGATATTAACTGGAAACGGCATGGGATATTAACCGGAACAATGTTTTATCATAGATACAGTATGCGTGTGTAAAGAAAATTATTACAAATTTTACATAACATTGCCGCCAAATAATATCACATGGGATATAAAGCAGAATAAGGGTCCATGTAATATCCCAGTGGGTTATTAAGTGGGGTGGGATACTAAGTGGAAATCTCCGGTACTGATGGGGACCCCATATAGCTCAAAGGGCGGAATAATTGAAAAATTTTTGGTTGGTTTCTTGGTTGAAAATCCCATAGTTAAGAAATCCGCACTTTCTACAATCAAAGCACTGAACCAGTTCTTATTGACAGATTGTAGCAGGAAGTACGACAACTGGAATTAACCTGATATTTCAACTTAGTTGCACATCATAGAAACCCTTCCCGCAGTGTTTTTGGAAAATCTTCATAATCGTAAATTCACCGGTTTTACGAAGAAAAGTCACATTTTGTCATTTTTTAATTCTCCAATTTTACCGCTCTTTGAGGAATACCGGTCCCCAATCAGTATGTTATGCCCAATTATACCTATCATTCCTGCAACTTTCAGACCGATACTCTTTGAATTAGCGAAAAATTAGTATTTCCGTGGCCCAACCGAATTCCTAGTTTTTGGCTCAGAAAACCTGAGCGAGTCATAATTTTGAGGCATAACTGGAATTGCATCTACCCAGTCTCTTACTGTTATTTAATCCTAAAAATTTAAGCCAAATCGATAAAGAAATGATCGAGAGAGAACCAATCGTTTAAATAAAGTTCGAAAAAGGGGTAGGCATTTCGGCCCATACTGTATGTTAAAAGTCCAGGTGTTAGTTTGCCCAGCTGGGAGCTAGTATATCATATTTTTATTTAGACGGTTACACGGACAGCGGACACTACTGGCGTTCCCAGTACGAAACTTCCGATTTCGAGGAACAAATACTAAGAATGCTGTACGAAATTTTGCCCCTATACGAACAACTTCACACATACGCTCGACGGCGCCTGATGCAAAAGTACCCGGGAAAGTTTAGTACCTCTGCCGTTCCCGCTCATCTGGTTGGAAACATGTACGTACGTAACTCAGTTCAACTTAGAATAAAGTTCTTATTTTGTTGCGACCATCTTAGTGTGGATTTTCTTATAGGTGGGCGCAAGACTGGCACAACATTTTCGACTTTACGGCTCCTTTTCCAGGAAAACCGGAAATTGAAGTCACAAATGAAATGCGGAAACAGAATTTTGATGCGCTTAGAATGTTTCACACTGCAGACGACTTCTTTCAATCGATGGGACTCCCTCCGATGCCTCGGCCTTTCTGGAAAGGTTTGCATTTTCATGATGACTGTTCTCCATTTTGTTAATAGGTTCTATGTAATTTCAGAGTCAATGTTCGTCAAGCCAACAGATCGCGTAGTGGTGTGTCACGCTAGTGCCTGGGATTTTCGAAATCGGCATGATTATCGAATCAAAATGTGTACCAGTGTTACACAGAATGATTTAATTACTATTCATCATGAGATGGGCCATGTACAGTACTATCTCAACTATGCTATCCAACCAGTCAGCTTTAGGTAACTGAGAAGAGATTAAGAAACTTAGTTTATACCAGGGTTGTATATTTTTCCGAAAAAAACCTCGGCCTGTTTTTTTCCAGTTTTTTTCCGGTTTTTTTCCTAAATCGCGGAAAAAAACTCCAGCCCAAGTTCTGAGTATCCTAGGCTGGTTTTATGATTCCTAACGCTTTCTAGCGCCTTCCTCAGTCTTGTTAGACCAGAAATACACGTGTTACATTGATATAAATCACGAAACAGGCATGAAACAGTGCCTGACAGGTTCCATAAATAACGCTATATGCAAATTTTCTTACAGCAGTTGGCATTTTTGTTTTTTCATGCCAAATTTGGTCTTTTTTGTTGTTTTTCTAACAGTTTTGAGTCAGTATGGCCTATTATACACAGCAAAAGTCCATTTTTTAAACGAAAAATGACGTAAATTAGCTATTTTTAGCTTGAGTTTTTTTCCGCGATTTATGTTTTTTTCCAACCCTTAGGAAAAAAACCGGTTTTTTTTCGGAAAAAAACAGTTTTTTTCCGGTGTTTTTTTCCCACCTCACATCCCTGGTTTATACAGAACTAGCATACAGGATACGCAACGCAACGCAACGCAACGCAACGCAACGCAACGCAACGCAACGCAACGCAACGCAACGCAACGCAACGCAACGCAAAAGATCCAGTCTAATGTTTCTGCTTTAGAAGAGGTGCGAACAACGGTTTCCATGAAGCGATCGGGGATACGATAGCTCTCTCAGTTAGCACCCCACAGCATCTCCAAAAGATAGGTCTGCTCAAAGACTACGTTTACGACGAGCAACAAGACCTAAACTATTTATTCAAACAAGCCATGGAGAAAGTGATGTTCGTGCCATTCGCTTTCATAGTCGATTTGTGGCGTTGGAACGTTTTCAACGGCACTTACACGCAACACAACTGGAACGAGGCCTGGTGGGACTTGAAGTTCAAATTCCAGGGAGTCTTACCTCCCGGACCGAGACCCAAAGATGCCTTCGACCCTGCAGCTAAATCGCATATAGTCGACAATACACCATATATTCGCTACTTTGTAGCTTATATGGTTCAGTTCCAGTTCTACAGGGCTCTGTGCAGAATTTCCGGTCACAAAGGACCATTGCATCAGTGCGATTTCTACAAAAATAGCGACGCCGGTAAAGCGTTTGCCGATATGCTAAAATTGGGCTCTTCAGTAGCTTGGCCTGATGCCTTGGAGCAACTCACAGGTTTTCGTTTCTTCGTTACGGCAACAAAAATTTACATAAAGCGGTTCTTTAGGAGAACGCGACATGCATGCCCACGCATTGCTAGAATACTTTGAGCCAATTCGGAAATGGCTTGAGCAAGAAAATAAGGGGGATTGTTTCGGTTGGGGCGCCGACCAAGCCTGGCCGGCCGACGTTCTCAAAAGCCTGCCTCAGCCGAGATGTGGCAAAAGTTACAGTATTCCAGAGAAGGACTGTTCTGGCGGAGAATTGAAAAAATGGTTGAAAGAGAGAGCCCGGGAAGCGTGTTTGGAGTGTGATTTTTGTCAGAAACTCTGCAAAGAATTGAAGATAGCTTGTTGTGCTGAACTGGAAGTATAGCTTGTTGTGTACGTCGACAGTTGTTCGAAATTTGAGAACTATGCTTAAACGCCGGAAGCTGGGGCAACTGACGCAAATCTACCGCCAGACTATTAGTCAGTGTGTCTTTAGGTTTTTAAGCCGTTTGAAAACACCCTAATCACGAGGTTTTATGGAGCGCGCCAAAACCTACCTTTGTGTTCGCTATTAATGGCTAAATAGCTACGTACCGGAGAGTGTTGCATAGGCTACCCCTCCAGATCACACCTTCCCCTTCCACCTATAGCCCCTCCGCTCATAAGACCCGGGTCTTATATCTGGGTTTCTTTTCCGATTATAAGGCCCGGGTCTTATAACAGGTGGCCAGGAAGCAGGGTCCGTCAGGGGCATTTTCCAGGTATAAGACCCGGGTCTAAGCTCAGAATGGTGTGTTTTCGTGTATATTTTTTACAAGATAACTAATGAATATGTAGTTTTTGAACTCAGGTCGTTCAAGAATCGTTCTAAAACCTGCGTAATCTTGGTAGAATTATTGATTTGATAGGTTTAGATAGCTGCTGTAAGCATATTGGAGCTTCTAAGTTGCCTTAGTTTTCAAAACTTGTTTGAAACTAAGCCATTCAGACTTAAACGTACAGACAGTCAGTTGTAGCAAAGATCAAAACCAGTGTATTTCATGCTTTTAATGCAGGACATCGAGTTTTAATTGTAAAATATAGATTTCCACCTACAAGACCAGGGTCTTATAACTGGTGCAAAAATGTGACCCCAAATTTCGGCATTTTCCGGTTATAAAACCTGGTCTTATAGGTGGGAAACTCCGGTAGTGCTGGATTGTGTACTCGGGGCACACTACAATGTATTTGGAGACAGGTTTTATGTTATGGATGTCCAAAATTTCCTACATTACGGTTGCTTTAAAGCAGATTTATATACTGGTACTATTTTCGCGCAACTTTTATTAGTGTATTTTTGTTGTTTTAAAATTAAATTACTACTCTATAGTGCATTTGGTAATAAAACTGACGCTGTTTCGTTGAATTCTGCAATAAAAAGCGATTGTTAAAAACATTTCTCTCACCTCAGAAAAAACTAAAATAAAACTAAAAACAAAACCGGCTTGAGTATATTTCCGGAAAACAAACAGCTCTGGAAATATTATGGAACCCCGCGTGTATATAGAGTATGACTATAGTTTGTCACTTACCGAGGTGCCATTTCCGGATGTTTCAGCCTCTCTGTGCTGCTGTCGCGTAATTTTTCCCATTTATAGAGGTGACTCGTTTAAGGAGTTTGTCTGTAATAGTTATAAACAGTAATTTTCTCGGTGAACCAAAAATCGTCTCATACAGGCGTCACTGTATACATATAAAAAGTATGACTACGGATGGTTCTATCAGTAATACAAACCTATTCACACATACTTAACTGTAAAACAAACCAAAAGTCAAAGGTAAAAGTTTAATTAAGACAAAAAGACCTTCAAAACCGTGTGTATCGATGGGTAAATAGATACATTTGACTAGGTAACGTAACCAATCAACAGCATAGCATAACGTACATTGTACATTTACCGGAGGGGGCTGGTACCCTAGTCGAAGAAACTTTGCCAGCTTTTTTAAGCAACTTAACAGCGATTTTTGGACTCCCCGGGAAAAGCTCCAATCGCTCCCAGGCATTTCCAGCCGATTTATGAGCCTGAAACTGTTCATTCTCAGTCATTCTATATCCCAAGTTTGAGTGTTTCAGCCCTGACAATCAAAGGACTGCCGCTAACCATTGATCGGTGAATGAATCTGGCGTCGATTTTATGCATACACCAGAAGCTGATAAGTATATGGGCCAGTATTTCGCTGCTTATCAGCTACTACCACCTGTCAGCCTTTAATAATGACAGCCCACTGTCGACTCTTCAGTTTTCTCCTCAGTCTGTTGTACTTGTCTGCTGTCGCTGTAGGTTTGCCGAGTTTGATTTAAAATTCTACATTTGTACATGGGTTGTTTAGGCACAAACCGAAACAGAGAAAGCTGAAAAATGGCTAAAAAATTATGACCTTCAAGCCGAAACCCAGTATAACCTGGCCACCAGAGCGCAGTGGACTTATTCCACCAATGTTACCGAGCACAACAGCCAGGCTATGTCAGAGGCGGACGCTAACTTTGCTGTTTGGGCTCAAAACGCAGCAAAAGAGGCGGCTAGTTTCGATTTGTCGAAAATTAGGTCAGTTCAGCCAGTTTTCGATTGATTACTGCACTTTAAGTGGTAAACTGAGTTCGATTTATTGTTTCGTAGGATGTTTGTGCTATAAATTCACTGTTTCCTCAAGACAAATTTCATTTGGGCCATATTTAGCAATAGTCTTGCATGTGAATTTAGTCCAGAAAATGAATTTTCAGAAAATTGTTCAATTTTCTGAAAATATACAAATATGGAAAAATATGCAATAGTTGAATTTTTGTTTGTATTTTGTATTCATAAGATTTGAACCTACGTGTACTTTGTATACACACATATACATTTGAGAATCCTACATTGTAATATTTGTAATACCGTCACCATATTATACTGTATGGTGTTGGTACCATAAACTGCGTTAAGTGCCTGACTGTACAAAGATTTTTGCTTTGCTGCAGAGACTACAAAATAAAGCGGCTGCTCGAGAAAATCTCCGATATCGGCATAAAGCTAGACAAAGAAGAGAGCAAAGTTCTAAGCGAACTGATTGGTCAGATGACTACCATCTACAACACCAATCCGATTTGTTCTTGGAAAAACGGACAAAAGGACTGCTCGAAGAAATGGGACTTGGACCCGGACCTGACCGATATATTGGCCACTAGTAGAGACTACAACCTGCTACAGTACGTCTGGGAGGAATGGAGGACAGTCACAAAATCCGTGCAACCAATCTACCAAAAGTTCCTACAGCTCAGCAACAAGGGAGCGAAAGCCGCAAACTACAGCGACACCGGCGCTGTCTGGCGGTCGAATTACGAAACAGTCGACTTCGCTGGTCAAATGGAAAAACTCTATTTTCAAATCCTGCCTCTCTATGAACAGTTGCACACCTACTTTCGACGGCATCTCAAGCTCAAATATCAGAGCAGGTTTAACTCATCGGCTATACCGGCTCATATTCTGGGAAATATGTAAATTCATTCGGATAGGGGCGTGGAAAAATTACGTAATGGCATAAGGGGGAGGGGGCTAACGAAATTATTACTATATCACTACGGTGAAGGGTCGGCGACTTCATTACGTAATTTTTAAAAAGCAGAAATCACTGAAGTGGCCATAATTTCAATCGTATTGACGTACAGTACGGGTACATGTAAGTCTCAATTTGAAGTCATTGGGCTTGGAATTTCTCAATTTCACTAGATGAACGTTTAGACTAGAGAAGGCAACTACCGTTTTTCAAGCCAAGTCTTTCCAATTTTTCAAATGCTAAATGGCAACAGTGACCTTTGACATTTTATTAAGAGTTTATAAGGGTCATACATGTACTAGGGGCGTTGAGGAGCATACATGTCGCTGGGTTTTTCCGTGGGGGGGGGACCTTTTTCAAATCCCAAATAGGGTTTTGGGACCAAGTCCAAAGTGGGTTTTGCGACCTTTTTTTGGGGTCCAAAAGTGGGTTTTGTCGACCTTTTTTGGGGTAAAAAGTGGGTTTTGTCGACCATTTTTTTAGAGATTTTAGGGCGAAAAATGGCTTCAAAACCCTATTTGGACCGAAAAAGCGTTAAAAACCCTGTTTTTGCATTAAAAATGCCTTGAAAACCCAGTTCAGGTTGAAGAAAATGCCTTAAAAACCGAATATTGAAACAATGAATGTAATAAAAAGCTGTTTTGCGCTCAAAATACGTATTGAATATGAGTTTCAGCGATAAAATACAGATTGAAATGCGTTATATTGACTAAAAATAGTCCAGAGAACCCTAATTTCGATTCTAAGGCACGCGCAAAACCCTGTTTTGACTTATAGGATTACTAAAAAAACCATATTTAGTGATTGAATGCAGTTCTTAAACCCTGTTTAGGGTTTCTAATCAACCAAAAAACCCTCTCTAGGCTTTCTAGCCAGTGTTAAAGCCCTGTTTAGGGTTTCAAAGTAACCTGAAAACCCTAATCAGGGTTTAAAAGTAACCTAAAACCCCTAATCAGGGTTTGAAAGTAGCCTAAAAACCCTAATCAGGGTTTGAAAGTAACCGAAAACCCTAATCAGGGTTTGAAAGTAACCTGAAAACCCTGTTTAGGGTTTCAAAGTAGCCTAAAAACCCTAATTAGGGTTTAAAAGAAACCTAAAACCCCTAATCAGGGTTTAAAAGTAGCCTAAAAACCCTAATCAGGGTTTGAAAGCAACCTGAAAACCCTGTTTAGGGTTTCAAAGTAGCCTAAAAACCCTAATTAGGGTTTCAAAGTAGCCTAAAAACCCTAATCAGGGTATAAAAGTAACCTGAAACCCCTAATCAGGGTTTAAAAGTAGCCTAAAAACCCTAATCAGGGTTTGAAAGTAACCTGAAAACCCTGTTTAGGGTTTCAAAGTAGCCTAAAAACCCTAATCAGGGTTCGAAAGTAACCTGAAAACCCTGTTTAGGGTTTCAAAGTAGCCTAAAAACCCTAATCAGGGTTTAAAAGTAACCTAAAACCCCTAATCAGGGTTTAAAAGTAACCTGAAAACCCTGTTTTAGGGTTTCCAAGTAACCGAAAAACAATAATCAGGGTTTCTAAGCAGTCTAAAAACCCTATTTAGGATTTCTAAGCCTTACAAAACCCTGTTTTGGGTTGTAGGGTAGGCGAAAACCCAATTTTGTGCTGCAGAATGTATTGTCTGGGCTAAAATTTCCTTTACTTTGGAATCCAAAAGTGGGTTTTCAGGTCCCCCCCAAAAATCCGCTGGGGGGGGGGGGGACTTTTGCCGAAAAATCGGGCTTGGGGGGCCGGCCCCCCTTTACACCCCCCAACGACATGTATGTTGAGGAGGGGTACCCCCTGCTGGAAAGGCCAACCCCCTCACCCCCGAGACAGGTTAAGGGATCCCGGACCCAAAAATACGTACAAGTACTACTGTAGTAGTGGCTCCAGTACTAACAAACTGGCTCAGAAATCACTAATTTTTAGCCCAAAATTCGCTTGTAAAGCCTTTGGAAACCGAATTTGGCGTTTCAACTGCTGATATTTGAGAGAAATCGGTGCTTTTGAAAGCCTTTTTTGTCATTTTTTGCTTGTTTTTAGCTTAAAATAGCGATTTTTAGCGGCCTTACTGAAAAAACGTACTAAAATCGCATTTCCAGCCGTTTTGAAGCTTTTGGAAATTTTGGACCCCGCTCTAGGTTCTCCTGAGGGATTTCTCGATCCCCACCTGAGGGAAACCCCTTCTCCCCCAGTTCGGCCCGGAACTGTTAAATGTATGATAAGGGTATATTCCCTATCGACTGTATAACGAAGACTATATGTAGTACATGCACACAGACATGGGCAAACGGGGGGGCTGAGGGGGGTTGGCCCCCCAAGCCCTGACCTACACCCCCTCAGCCGGCCGCTACCCCCCTCAGGATTTTTTTTGTAAGAATTTTGTATAGAAAATTATGATAAAAATATGCCTGTATTAGGTGTAAATGAGCTCAGAATAGCTTATTTTAAGTTATATTAATGAAAAATAAGCCAAAAAACCTTGATTTTAGCCAAAAATCGAACTTTTTGACTTACCACCCCCTCAGCCCCCCTCAGGAATTGGAAATTCTACCCCTCCCCCTCAGCCGAAATGCTAGCCCATGTCTGCATGTACAGGGTGTGCCAAAAAAAAACAACCCAGCAGAGTTTTTGCTGTAGCAACCGCAAATCTCAACCGATTTGAATGAATCCTTCTTTAAATGAAAGATAAATTAATTCTTGAAAGATTGATGTAACGTTTATTAAGATAGCCTGCTTAGTTCCTGAGATATTTGCCCTCAAAGTCGAAACAGAGATTTTGGCAGTGAACAAGAGTGATAAACACAACCCAGCAGATTGTTTACTTTTGCAACCATGAATCTTAACCGATTTGAATGAATCCTTTTTTGAATGAAAGATTGATAAATTCTTCAAAAATTGGTGCAATTTTTATTGAGATTCACTGCTTAGTTCTTGAGATATTTGCCCTCAAAGTCAGAAACAGATTTTGGCAAAGAACAAGAGCGATTCCGTTGCACTTCATACTAAAGCAGATTCCTACTGCTGGGGGCTAATGACACTTTACTGTTGAAGTGAACCGAGTTTATGTGTCACCAGTAAAGCCTCCAATAGCCCTCAGCAGTAGCAGGAATCCGTTTTATTACGAAGTGCAGCGGAAAAATAAAAATTCCCTCTTGTTCACTGCCAAAATCACAGTTTTGATTTTGAGAGTGAATATCTCAGGAACTAAGCAGAGTACATTAATAAACGTTACATCAATCTTTCAAGAATTTATTTATCTTTCATTTAAAAAAGGATTCATTCAAATCGGTTGAGATTTGCGGTTGCTACAGCGAAAAATCTGCTGGGTTGTTTTTTTTTGGCACACCCTGTACATAGTTTCATGAATAAAGAAAACTAAGAAAATTAACAAAACAATATGTCACTGTATACAGATGTTATTTGAATAAAAAAAGTCATTTTACATGGAATTGAACGCAAAAGCGGCTCTAACTCATAAAAATTGAAATTTGGGGGTTTGCCAAATTAATATGTAATTAGGGGAGGGGGTCATGAAACTATTAACGGCGATTATCAGGGTGAGGGAGGTCCGAAAATAGGCAAAGATATCATTACGTAATTTTTGCACGCCCCATATCTGTTGTTAGTGCTGCTGAATAAATGCTTCAGGTGGGCCCAGGAATGGCAAAACATCTTCGACTTGGTGGAACCATTCCCTGGTAAACAATCGTTGGACGTTACAGATGAAATGAAGGCACAACATTACAATGCATCTGTCATGTTCCATCTAGCAGACAGCTTCTTTGCTTCGTTAGGCCTCAAGAAAGTGACCGAAACCTTTTGGAAAAGTACGTCTGACTCTCTGGACTCCGTAAGTTCTTCAAATTTTGAAAATGTTCCAGAGAGTGTACTGACCAAGCCGACCGATCGCACGATTGTCTGTCATGCCAGCGCGTGGGACTTCTACAAGAAGGACGATTTTAGAATAAAAATGTGCACCACAGTTACTATGAACGACCTGATTACGATTCACCACGAAATGGGTCACATTCAGTACTACATGCAATATGCAAATCAGCCTGTTCCCTTCAGGTATGCTCAGTTAGCTAGTCTGTCAGTCCAGTCTTAGTCAACGTTTGAATTGAATTGACAATGTCACATCAGTAGAAAGGATAAGACTGGGCTTTGTCTGTGCTTTCTGTTTGTTTGTTTTTTGTTTTTTTTTGTTTTATGAGTTCCACTGTCCTTTCGGACAGCTCAGGACACCCCTCGCTCTTTTCAGAGCCCTTCAATGGGGTAGCCCTGTCTACAAACAACCCTCTTCTTTGCTGCCAATAGGTGCAACGGCAGCGCCGGTTCGGTACCCATTTACCTACTGGCCATCAGCTGCTTTCGGTGGTCTGGGTTGGGCTTCGACTGGTTTTGAACCCACAAACAACCGCTCTCACGGATGCCGGGGCCGCCGTGACACACGGGATAGCGTAAACTACCTGTGGCCAAGACGCGACATCTGTTCTGTTGTGTTTCTGCACATCTGTTCTGTTCTCCTGTTCTGCACTGTGTGTGGTACTGTACTTCATAGTATGTATGTACAATGTGTACAGAGCTGTACTGCACATGAACTTTTCAGAGAAGGCGCGAATGCTGGTTTCCACGAAGCCATTGGAGACACCATAGCGCTAGCAGTGGCCACACCAAAACATCTTCAAAAAGTGCATCTTCTCTCAGACTATGCTTCAGATGCCGAAGTAGACCTGAACTTTCTGCTCAAGCAAGCGGCAGAGAAAGTAGCCTTTCTGCCATTTGCTTTCATGATAGACAACTATCGGTGGCAACTGTACAATGGTTCGGTCGACTACGACAACTGGAACGAACGATGGTGGCAACTAAGACACCGATTCCAAGGAGTTGTGCCCCCGCGACCCAGACCCACCGACGCCTTTGACCCGGCGGCCAAATCCCACATAGACGACAATACGCCCTATATACGGTATTTCGTGGCGGGAGTAGCCGAATTTCAGTTCTACAGAGCCATGTGTCAGCAGGCCGGTCACACAGGGCCTCTGCACCAATGCGATTTCTACCAAAGTTTGGAGGCCGGTGCGAAGTTTCAGAAAATGCTGGCGATGGGCTCCTCTAAACCGTGGCCTGAGGCTATGCAGGCACTGACTGGTTGTTGCTTCTTTCCGCGTCCAATCTAAAATACGGTCCGGTGCAGTTTAGGTCAGCCATCTTTGGACGCCTCTGCAGTGTTGGAGTACTTCAGGCCTTTGTATGAGTTTCTCAAAGAGCAGAACCAAAATTCTAATGACTGTTTTGGCTGGGGCGCGGATTACAATGTTCCGGATGAGGTAATGAAGAATTTGGGAAGACCCAGATGCGAAGAGGAATTGCCTTCATATGCAAAGACTGAGGAGGCATTGCACTGGTTGAAGAAATACAGTAAGGAGACCTCTGCGCAGAGGAATGCAAATGCGGAAGCTCAATATGCTTACAATACTGACATAAACAAAGAAAACTTGAAAGTAAGTCGAAAACCTAAACAGGAAGCCCTAAATGAATTCCCTATTCAGCGCGCTATAGAGGCAGATGCAAAATTGGCTGCCTGGACCATTCAACAAGCCGACCATGTGAAGCAAACGTTCGAAAATCTCAGTTTAATCTATGATGCAAGTACAGGTCGCAGTCTAAAATTAATTCAGAAAGTAGGAGTTCGTTTGGATGACAAGGACTCCAAACTGAGGAGCGAATTTGAGAATGAGATGACTGCTACCTATAGCGAAGCCGAAATTTGCTCATACAACCCTTCTACTAATACCCAGGACTGTTCTGTAAAGTGGAATTTGCCTACCGATCTTGAAGATTTGTTGGCAAACAGTCATAACTATGATCTGCTGACATACATTTGGAAAGAATGGCGTGAGAAGACTGGAAAAGAGATCAAACTGACATATAAGAAGTTCGTTGATTTGAGCAACAAGGGTGCCAGAGCAGACGATTATTCTGATCTCGGAGAGTATTGGAGAAGCATCTATGAAGACCCGGATTTCGGAAATCAAGTTCAGCAACTGTACAGAGAAGTGCTTCCATTGTATGAACAGTTGCATACGTATGTAAGAAGAAAACTCAGCCAGACATACAAGGGAAGATTTAACACTACTGCCTTGCCTGCACACCTGCTTGGAAATATGTGAGATTTTGGGAGTTTTAAGTAGATGACAATGACAACAATGCTGATGATTACAATTAGGGTTCCGACGATCTATCGATATCGATATCGAAAAGTCGATATATCGACCCCTTTTCCAATATCGATATCGATATCGCGATATTTCGCATCGATATTTTCGATATTTTTTGTGCGGAATAGTAGGGAAAAAACCTAAACTGACACCAAGTTTTGGAACAGTAAAAACAGTTTTTCATGGACAACTTAGAAATCGATGGTATAGTCAAAACCTAATAGTGGTATGATAGCTCTCAGAAACATCAATTTCTTGGCATTCTCAGCTTTCAAACAGCAACGCTTAGGTTCTTAAATGTCTGCAGCAACACCGAAGAAAAGCTCCCTCCATACACTTGAAGCAGGAGGGCAGAAGCAGACATGGACTAGCATTTGGGCTGAGAGGTGGTAAATTTTCAAATTCTCAGGGGGTGGCGCCAGGCTGATGTGTGGTCGAAAGGATGGTAACCAAAACAGTCCGATTCTTTTAGTAAAGTCAAGGTCAAGGCTTATTTGTCATTAAAATAAGTTAAAATACACTATTCTGTCTGAGCTCATTTATGCCTAGTGAGGGTGGGGCATCGGCTGAGGAGTCACCCTATTCAGTGAAGGGTTTCAGAAGAGCCACTACCTTTCTGCGATTCTCTACTTATTTGATTGCATCAGTGCTTGACTGAGAAGCAGCGAGAGCAGTTTGCTCTTTAAAATTTTCAGATTTTCTTGCATAACTATAAATATCGATATCGATATCGATCGATATTGAGCTGAAAATATCGATATCGAATATCGTCGAATTTTAATATCGTTGGAACACTAATTACAATGACAATGACAATGACAACGATGATGATGATGATGATGATGATGATGATGATGATGATGATGATGATGATGATGATGATGATGATGATGATGATGATGATGATGATGATGATGATGATGATGATGATGATGATGATATGATGATGAATGACAATGAAAATGTATATTGACAACCACAGTGATGATTATGAGAAGATGACAGTCACAACAAAGAAGAGCATGAATGTGGTTATGACAGATGACAATGACAATGGAATGATGATGTTGATGAGAATGAGAATAACAATAAGTAAAATAACAGCAACAGCACCAGACAAGAACAAAACAATGGCCATATTATCACCATGAAGTGCCAATGATGTGGATTCTTATGCATGGCTTATCAATATAAAAACGTTTATTTTAGGTGGGCACAGTCATGGACAAATATTTACAACTTTACAGCTCCATATCCTGACCAGCCAACGCTGGATGTCACAGAAACGATGGTGTCAAAGCACTACAATGCTAGAAAAATGTTTGAAACAGCTGAGCAGTTCTTTGTTTCTCTGGGGTTAAAGAAAATGCCAGCCGAGTTTTGGAAATGCAGCATTCTAACAAAACCAGCAGATCGTGCTATTGTATGCCATGCTTCTGCCTGGGATTTCTCCAACGGCAAAAAGTTCTGCATAAAGATGTGCGCTAAAGTGACAATGACTGATTTAATAACAGTCCATCACGAGATGGGACATGTGGAATACTATTTGCAATATGCACATCAGCCCATTCAATTCAGGGAAGGCGCAAATCCAGGATTCCACGAAGCTGTTGGAGACACCATTGCACTTTCGGTCAGCACGCCTAAACATCTACATGCAATTGGATTGCTGCCTGATTACCAGCCCAATAAAGAGCAAGAAGACATAAACTTTTTGTATCGTCAAGCTCTGGATAAAGTAGCCTTTCTGCCCTTTGCCCTGATCCTGGATCTGTTAAGGTATTTGGATTTAGTGCCCTACAGTTCTGGAATCTTCTCAATTGAATGAAACATCCAATCCAAGTGTTTGCAGATGGAACATATTCAACGGTACAATCCAATATGAGAACTGGAATGCTGAATGGTGGCAACTTAGGTTCAAATATCAAGGGCTGGTTCCGCCAGTGGCACGGGGTTCAGACGATTTTGACCCTGGCTCCAAGTTTCACGTTGCAAACAATGTGGCCTACATTCGCTACTTTGTCAGCTACATTTTGCAGTTCCAATTCTACAAGGCTATGTGCCAGGCTGCTGGCTACTCTGGACCGCTGCATCAGTGCGATTTCTACAACAACAAAAATGCTGGTTCGTTTTGTTGAGCTCTGAGAATGTTATTAAACAAAATATCGATACATGCAGTGCACAAATCTTTATCCTATTTCACAGTCAGACACTTAACCCCCATATAGGGTACCGGTGCCTACGGTAGGGGTACCATATACCATATATGGTACAACCTTACCTTAGGCACCAGTACCTTGAATGGTACCCAAATAATACAGTGGTGTACCAGGATTTTGACTGAATACAGTGGTGTACCAGAATTTTGCAAAGGGGTGTAAAATTTTTATGTTGCATGGTTGGGCCAGGCGAGAAAATTTTGCAAAATTTGCCTTCAAAAACGCATTCAAAATATATTTTGAGCATAAAATTGACAAAAAAAATAACATTTTTAGTAGGTTTTGCATTGGCCTGGTTGGGCTTTTCCCAGGGCGAATAATTTTTGAGAAAGTAGCCTTCAAAACGCATTTAAAACGCATTCTGGACATAAAATTGATACGTGTAGGTCATAATTAATTTCTCTTATTTTTGCCAAATTTCTCCTTCCTTCCTCCACCCCAAAGGGGGTGTACCCACCGTACACCTTCTGGGTGCACTACTGCCTGAATATGATGGTCCCATTGGGATTGTGAACTGTAGTATGCATGCCCAGACCCACCACAAGCCAATGTATGAGGCAGGCCCACCCCCAAATTCCCGGATTTTTACTACCTCAAACCATTTTTCCGGTTCAACCACAGAGCCCAAAGGTAGGGGTACTACGTATTGTATATAAGGCACCGGTACTATATATTATGGTACCAGCACAGAGCCCAAACGTGGGGGTACCATATAAGATCACGGCACCATCCATACATGACATTAAGTTCCTGACTGTTTTAGGCACAGTTCTGTCAGATATTCTGCGTTTGGGCTCATCAAAGCCTTGGCCTGAGGTTTTGAAACTTGCTACCGGGTCCAGAGAATTGTCAGCAGATGCAATTCTTGAGTACTTTGAGCCTTTGATGAAATGGCTTTCAAAGGAAAATGCCAATGACTGTTTTGGATGGGGATACTGGTGGCCCTCAGCGCACCACCTGTCTATGCCTCGCTGTGGTAAGAATAAATACGACACTGTCACAGATCGGGCAAAAGAATGGTTAATAAAGTACAATAAACAGGTACTTAGAAAAAACGGTTCTGCTTAGGAGGTGATACCTCTAGAGATGCATACACAGATAATGTTTCAGGCTGAACAGGTGTATGGCAAAAAGTACCGGACAATGTGGGTGAACATGCTGAACATAACAGATCACAATGCTGCTGTGGCAGCACAAGCCGCTGCTAAGCTGACACAATTTGACAAAGAACAAGCAAAAGTAGCAATGACCTTTGACCTGACAAACATTTCTGATTATGAGACAAAGCGACAGCTAGAAAAGATAAGCACGGTCGGCGTTTCATTGGATGACCAGGACGCTGTGGAGTTCAACGAACTAATCAACAACATGACTTCGATATTCAATAATGGGCAAGTCCTAGATGACTACGATGGCAGTTCCCTTCTATGGTTAAAAATGCTAAAGCTAAAGCAAAAATTGACATTTTTAATGCTTCTTATAACGATAAAATCTAAAGAACTGCATAATCCAGACAGGCACTTAACGCCGTTTATGGTACCGACACCATATATGGTACTGGCATCCATGGCCATGGCGACGGTACCATGTATGGCGTTGGTACCATAAACGGCGTTAAGTGCCATATTGTAACAAGCAAAACAATCGTTTTTTTCAACCTTTTCAGCTACATCTGCAACATCAGCATTCCTAACTGTGAGACAACCACAGAACCAGGAGCAAAATGGTTCCAAGACCCAACCCTACAAACCCTGACAGCCACTTCAACGGACTGGGACCTTCTAGAGTACATTTGGGTAGGGTGGCGAAATGTGACTGGTCGAAAAATAAGATCACTATTTGACCAATACGTTTCCTTGGGCAACAAAGGAGCCAAAACTGATGGATTCAGTGACATGGGAGATTATTGGCGCAGCAGTTATGAAGATGAACATTTCAAACAAGACATAGAGAGGCTGTTTCGACAAATTCTACCTCTTTATGAGCAGATACATGCCTATGTGAGGCGAAAACTGACCAAACAGTATGGACCAACCAAAATTGCAACCTCAGCGCTACCTGCACATGTGATGGGTGAGCTATTTGCTGCGGTTTTGAGTAAATTGATTAAAGCCTTTTAGGAAACATGTGGGCCCAGGAATGGCAAGCTTTATACAATACCACTGCACCTTATCCTTCAGTACCTTCAGTAGATGTGACCGATTCACTAAGAAGCAAACATTGGGATGCAATGAAAATGTTCAGGGAGGCAGAAAGTTTCTTTGAAAGTATCGGACTCTTTGCAATGACTGACTGTTTCTGGAATATGTCAATGTTGACAAAACCAAAGAATAGAACCAATGTGGCCTGCTATGCCGATTCGGAAGAATTCTATGACCGCAAGTGCTATGGTGTTGCTATGTGCGCAAAAGTTCTGATGGATGATTTCATTACAATTCATCACGAGATGGGACACATCGAGTACTTCATGGCTTATGCTAATCAGCCAGTGAAGTTTCAAGATGGAGCTAACGCTGGTATTTTTAATTTTTATAACCCAACCCAACCCAACGATAAGTCAACCCAGTTAAGAACGTTGGAAAGTTCAAAGCCTAAGGCTTGAGGGTAAAAGGCTGCAAAAGGGGTTTTCAGGCTTTCACGAAGCAATCGGCGATGTAATGGCACTGTCTGTGGCAACTCCAGGCCATTTGCACAAAATTGGATTGCTTTCCGATTCAGAGTATCAACCGAATAACTCAATGCAGCAAATAAACTTTCTCTACAAGCAAGCTTTGGAGAAGATCGCCTTTCTTCCTTTCGGCTATCTCATTGATAATTACAGATGGAAAGTTTTTGATGGAACTATCCCCTCTGATAAGCTGAATGCCGGTGGGTACTGTAACTATTTCCATACAGTTTATACCATGCTCAAGATGTTCAGGTTGGTGGTCACTGAGGTACCAATACCAAGGTCTGATACCGCCAGTCAACCGAACAGAAGAAGACTTCGATGCAGGATCAAAATTTCATGTCGACGCTAATGTGCCATACATCCGATACTTCGTCAGCTTCATAATCCAGTTCCAATTCTACAAATCTCTCTGTCAAACCGCTGGACATGAGTATGCATTTTTTCTAGATACAAACAAAGGAGAGTCGTTTCAGAGGTCCACTTCACACCTGTGACTTCTACAAAAACACAGCGGCTGGAACTCTACTAAAGCAAGCACTGGCGCTAGGATCTTCCAAACCGTGGCCGTATGTGATGCGCAATTTGACTGGATCTGACAAAATGGATGCCATTGCGTTGATGGAGTACTTCAAGCCACTGCTGCAGTACTTGAAGACAGAAAATGAGAAGGCTGGGGAATGTTTTGGATGGGGCTACGTGTGGCCTCAGTATTATGACCTACCAAAACCCATGTAATATTGTGTTGTGGAGGGCCGATGGAAGCGTGTGGGTGTGGGCATAGTTACGGAGTGTAGTGTGTAAGAGCGAGTCTGATGGCTTACTTGGTTGACGACAGGTGAGGCTGGGTTCCTCCCTTCATGGGACTCTATCTATTCTTAATTACCTGGGTGTTCCTTGTGGGGTCCAGTTGTTCGAGCATGGGCAGTGGCTGGTGGGGTCCACTGGGGTAGTGGCTGAAGCGTGGTGGTGCTGGGCTATGGCATAGATAGGTTGGGAGGCAAGGCTGGGGCTTACACCAACAAGGAGTGGCGCTTCAGTGACACTGACCGGTGAGAGCTCCGGCGTCCTGCTTATAAGGCAAATTGCCCCTCGGAATTCGGAAGGCATAGTTTTTGTGTGACTTTTAATTGCCCTTGTGTTTGGCCACTTTTTTCCGTGATGGGTTATATTTGCCTTCGGAGTTTTTGAGCCGCGCCGCATCTACTTTATCCCACGCACTGAACACGTTACTAAAGTTCAGATATCATACATTTGACACAATTTTGGCAAGAAATTAGAAATTGATTTTGAAGAGAAGTTTGTAAAGGTAGAGGAACCAGAATGTTAATGAAGTAATTTTTCAAGAAGGATGTGCTTGGTTGCCCTTGAAATTTTTTTTTATGTCAAACTTCAAATGTAAGGCCTAGATTAGTATAAAAAGGTCTTTTAGTTTGAGAAAATTATGCTATAGATATACCTGTTCCTGCTGAAATCTGAAAGTAAATTAGATTATATTTATGAATCTGGTGCAAAATAGGAAGGAAAGTGAAGGTTTGCTAGAATGATTATCAGACAGTATTTGTATTACAAATATGCTTGGCTGGGCATGTACAATACAAAAAATAATAAAACGAAAGAATTGGTTCTGGTTAGCGCCAAATATATTCAGAATACATATTGTTTTGTTGTCTATCTAATAATTCAGCAAATCTGTAATGACATATTGAGGTTGCAGGTTTGAGAGATAAAAAAATCAGAATACTGATGCATCACTACTTCCAAATGCTGGAATTTTAGCACTAATTGGTTTGATTTAGCTAAGCCTCGTGTCCGTTCCTTTCTTGAAGATAATTCTGCCTCTCTCTATGAGCAAAGAAGAATTGTGGAACTGCACCGACAAAATTTATTTTGAGTGACATTTGCCAATTTAGAGTATTATGCTTTTTTTCATGAGTAAGTGCACAGTCAAAATTTTGGCTTTAACAAAAGTTAGTGTGCGCAATTCTCTAGAATTCAGTAGCTTAGTTTGAATTCGAAGTTTTCTGAGTACATTTGGCAATTAGACTGAGAGTCTCTGCAAGTCAACTTGATTCTGTTTTGCCTGTGCGTGCATCTCTCCCCACATAGTAGAAGGTTATTGTCCTCTTGTCTAACTACTTATGGTAGGTCTGACTAGGACTGAGGTATCTGTGTCTGTTGCACAATGACAATTGTTTGTGATCGTACAGTATTAGCGGGTACTAGTGGTCAGAGTCAGGGTAAAAAGAAAGTTCAGAAAGGTGTATCAAAAATGTTGATTGATTTTTAAAACTTAAAAGTTCGCAGATAGTAAGGGAGAATTTGAGTAGCCATAAAATTAGAAGAAACTAATTGAAGACAAGGTTTCAAGAAACAAGGAGGTGCGTGACAGAATGTTTAGAGATGATTTCAAAGAATTATTCTTTAAGCTAAGAAGTGGGATAAATTTCCTGAAAGGTCCCGGATTAATTAGCAGTGAATTATGCAATTAGATAGGAAGATTAACGAACTAAACTTTTGTGTCTTTAATCAATTTTAGAGACTGACGGCAAACTTAGAAGTACGAGAAACGTGGAGCAATGATGGCAATGCTGATTACGAAACTAGGAAAACATGTAATGAACCAAATAGTGCATATAATGTGCAATTGCTGTGTGAAGGGAATGGAATAATTTACTGTCCAAGAAGTACGGCTTGACGCCAATGGGGTATGAAGAATAAACAAACGGTGTGAAAGAGGCTGCTAAGTGATCTAGATGAAAAAGTAGGTGGTAATTCCAAGAAATACAGTATTTCTTTGTAGCTTCACTAGACCCGTTAATAGTATTTTTACAACAGTTTGTGGAAGAGAATTACACTAAAACAGACCAATGGAGAACCTGTGACCTTACCTCACAAGCTAGAACAGCGCTCTTTGGTCGACTAGCTGTGAAAGCAGTACTGGTGGGTTGGGTGTGCAAGGGAATGGCGTTGTACAGTATCTACTGTTTTCTGCGCGCGCTTGTTTGCAGGACGCCCACTTGCGAAACCCATAAAACCAGTTGTTGGCTTGGTGTGCTGGCTCTCACGAAACTGTATGCGTGGTATCAGATTAGGGTCTTTGAATTCCACACCATATTTGTACATGGCCTTCAAACTGTAGGAGCCCATAACTACAGTATTTTGCTAATGCCTTAACGCAGCTGCTCTTTGCCTGTAGGATAAGTCAAACTGTGCATAGCCTTTGATTTCTTTTTATGAACAAGTGAGAGTGCCGCTTTTCATTTCAATTTCAAAATGTGCTCAAATAACGTGTTCAATAAGCATGGGGTTGCCGCTTTAAAAATTAATACTTCATTCAGGTCGCTGTGAGCAAGTTAGTGAGTGTTGCTTCAATTTCAGTTGCGCAAAACGCGCTTTTATTTATGATTACCTTGAAAAATATTGAGTGCTGGTTGAATTTTAAGTTTTTCAGAATTTGACTGCCATTTTCAGATTCCATTAAATAATTTGTGAGAGCCGCTTCCGTTTCATATTCAATTTCTATGGGTCATTACCATGCTGCTAGTGCAACATCTTGGCCGTTTAAAATTAATGTCGATTTCTGGTGCATTTCCTGAATAAGTAAAAAAACTGACATGCCATTTTGGTGAAAAATAGACAAAACATGGCAAAAATCGAAGAATTAACCAAGTGGCTTGCAAACGAAGACTGCCGAAAGTTTAGTTGATCAGGCTAAACTTTCAGAAAATTTAGTTGATCAGACTAAATTTTCTGTGGTAGCTTGGTTAAGCCTGTTTTGGTTGAAAAAATGGCATAATAACAGCAATTTGAAAAAAATCGTATGCATACGTCTGTGCAGCATGTGTGCAATGAGGCCTTCAGTACCGGAGCGAGAAACCAATTTCAATTTTATGTGTCATCGCCTTTCCGCGGCGGCATTGTTTTCTGCGGCATCGCCTGTTCACGGCGGCATCGCTTCCAGCGGCATCGTTTCCTGCGGCATCGCCTTTTTGTGGCGGCATCCGTTTCTGCAGCATCGCCTGTTTGTAGCGGCATCGCCTTTCCATGGCGGCATTGCTTTCTGCGGCATCGTCTGTTTATGGCGGCATCGCTGGCCTAGCTTCCAGAGGCATCGTTTTCAACGGCATCGCCTTCTTGTGGCGGCATCCCTTTCTGCAGCATCGCCTGTTTATGGCGGCATCGCTGGCCTAGCTTCCAGCGGCATCGTTTTCTACGGCATCGCCTTCTTGTGGCGGCATCCCTTTCTGCAGCATCGCCTGTTTATGGCGGCATCGCTGGCCTAGCTTCCAGCGGCATCGTTTTCTACGGCATCGCCTTCTTGTGGCGGCATCCCTTTCTGCAGCATCGCCTGTTTATGGCGGCATCGCTGGCCTAGCTTCCAGCGGCATCGTTTTCTACGGCATCGCCTTCTTGTGGCGGCATTCCTTTCTGCAGCATCGCCTGTTTATGGCGGCATCGCTGGCCTAGCTTCCAGCGGCATCGTTTTCTACGGCATCGCCTTCTTGTGGCGGCATCCCTTTCTGCAGCATCGCCTGTTTATGGCGGCATCGCTGGCCTAGCTTCCAGCGGCATCGTTTTCTACGGCATCGCCTTCTTGTGGCGGCATCCCTGTTTTGCGGCAGCGGCTTTAGGGGTAACATGAATGACAAATGGAAAACAATCATTTCAACTGGGGTCTATCAACAAGAGGATTTCATCAAGATTCTTAGACCTCTCCCAGGACAACGACGTTTCTAGCGGCAGCGGCAGTAATAGTGGCAACATGTGCATCAACAGAAGAATCGGAAAATAATGACTTAATAATAATTCATCTGGGGGGTCTATCGACTTGAGCATTTTATCAGTAATTCCTAAATTAGAGCTCTCTCAGGAATTTCCTGATTTGACGTTAGCGGAAACAGGAGAGCTAGAGAATAGTAGTGCAACATACACCCTCTTGAGAAATAAGTCTGTCTGACCGGGGCAGGAGGTGTCTGTCAAAATACTCGAATTTGCATCAGGTAGCTAACTTGAGAGCAGTGCGTTTATCTGAGGATTATTAGCGCATGGGTGGGCAAAGTTGGAGAAATTGTGTAACTGCTAAGCGTGCAAGGCATTTGGCCTGCTGATTCTCTAGCCAGTTGCAGTAGAACTGTGCTCATTCAGATTATTCTGGTTAGGGAGGGAGGGTATAATGAACAGGACTGGGTAGTGATGATTCAGTGAAGGGTGCCCAAAAGTGACGTGAAGTGTGACTGGAAGAACGGAGCTGGTAATTCAGTCTGGAAGTCAGTAAAAGAGAGTTTTCAATCCAGCATTTCGCTTTGGTTTTGCTCTGTCTGGGAATGTCGGTTTGGAGATAAAAGTTGCAAAAGGAGGCCGTTAATATACCTTTTATCGGTTGATTCGCTTCAATACAGGTTTTCCTTGGAGACGGCTTCATAATAAAAAAATTGAACACTACCACAGATTCAGGCTTTTAGGTCTGAAGTGAAATACTTTAACGCCATATTTTTGCGCACGTTTTCATCACAATCTAGGTGAGCCATATCGATTAGCTTTAAAAGCTGCAGCAGAAATAATTTTTTTTTAACTGAAAATATTTTATCGTTGACTAGCCCATCTGTGCCCAGCGGATTTTTCAGCAGGTTTAAGTTCTTCAGCTAATGCAGTTCGAAATGCAGCACACGTTGCTTTTTTGTTCAGTAGCTGGTGCCTTATATTTTGCAATTCAATAGCTCAGAACTATGTAAGTAGGTAGAACTTTCGGTTTGTGATGTTAGCATTATCAAAATTGCTTGCGGTGGCAATAAGCTTAAACGTTTCAAGCCAGTGTTTGTTAAAAATACATGAGAAAGCGATAGCTTTTGTTTCACTTTGATTAGGCGAGTGAAAAAATGTGGCACTAAATATAACTGAAGTATTTGTTTGATTAAAATTTTTCAAATGTGCAAGGTTTGCAAAATTTGATTCTTTAAAGATTTAGATTTAGATTTACGATTTAGAGCATTGTGATTCGACACGTTCGATTGCTGCAATCTGTGTAGCAAAAAAATTGTTTCAACGTTTACAGGCGTGGCTGTAAGTCTGAATTACAAGCAAATGTGACTGTAGATTTTTAACAGCTTGGGTTTGCAGATATGGATTGACTGTGTCTGTCTAGAGTGGGTCTCAAATGAAAAAATCTTGAAAAACAGATTGTGTCAGTTCATTAATAACATTTTGTTTGTTGGATTCAGAAAACTGATCTGCCAATTCTTAGACTATGTTTTTGTACTGTGCAACTAGATACTTGGGCAGGCTGGGTGGTAGGGATTGACACCGTGTTTGTTTTGCAATTCTTTCTGAGCTTTTGGATGCTGTGATTGATTGGGGTTTTTTAGGTTTTTGAGATTCTGGATTACAGGAGCTAAGGAGGTTTAAATCGAGTAAAATCTTGAAACTGAATTTTTGGAGAATATTCATTATGAAGATTTGTGTAATGGTGAGGGGATGGGTTCGCTCTGTCCACCACGATGGATGGCCCTAATTCGACAGAGATTTCGCTGCTACCATGTAATATTGTGTTGTGGAGGGCCGATGGAAGCGTGTGGGTGTGGGCATAGTTACGGAGTGTAGTGTGTAAGAGCGAGTCTGATGGCTTACTTGGTTGACGACAGGTGAGGCTGGGTTCCTCCCTTCATGGGACTCTATCTATTCTTAATTACCTGGGTGTTCCTTGTGGGGTCCAGTTGTTCGAGCATGGGCAGTGGCTGGTGGGGTCCACTGGGGTAGTGGCTGAAGCGTGGTGGTGCTGGGCTATGGCATAGATAGGTTGGGAGGCAAGGCTGGGGCTTACACCAACAAGGAGTGGCGCTTCAGTGACACTGACCGGTGAGAGCTCCGGCGTCCTGCTTATAAGGCAAATTGCCCCTCGGAATTCGGAAGGCATAGTTTTTGTGTGACTTTTAATTGCCCTTGTGTTTGGCCACTTTTTTCCGTGATGGGTTATATTTGCCTTCGGAGTTTTTGAGCCGCGCCGCATCTACTTTATCCCACGCACTGAACACGTTACTAAAGCCAATTTACAAACAGTATCACATACGTCCATTACACCCAGATGCCCGTCTAAATTCGATGCTGGTGGTAACTCTGAAGGTAGAGTCAATGGTACCACAGCGTTGATTGTTGGGGTTGTGCTGGGTCTCTTTGCTTTCATCCTGCTTCTTGTTGGTGCTGTCTGTCTGCTCAGGTAACTTCTCTTTCTCTGCGTGGGTTGTGGCTTTTTGTTTTGATTTTCTGAGGTTACTGTTTCAGAATGTTGTTTTTTTGCGTATTGCATTGCAGTCGAGTTTTATTTTTAAAACAGTGTTTCCGATGTTAAATTTAAGTAATTATGTTTAAATTTGGTTAGAAAAAACAAAAATCACTGAATATGTGGGTTGTCAAACAGTTTTTCGTTGTTATATAAATAATCGCTTTGTTTTCTAGAACTGACGCTGCCAAAACACAAAACTGCTTTTACCTCTAAAATAAATGTAATTAGGCATACGGAAAATTACTCAAATGCAATCAGAAATGGGTATGCGTATTGCATATCCAGATGCATACATGTAAACAACTCTGGGCCAACCTGGGTGTAGGAGGCTTCCCTCAGATGGGGGTCGAGATGGGTTTCGCCCAGAGGGGTCAAAAATTTTAAGAAGCTCCAAAACGCCTGGAAATGCATTTTTAGCGCGTTTTTTCAGTAAGGGCTTCCAAAAACACCGATTTCTCTTAAATATCAGCAGTGGAAGCGCCAAATTCGGTTTCCAAAGGCTTTTCAAGCAAATTTTAAGCTAAAAATTGGTGAGTTCTGAGCCAGTTTGTTAGTACTGGAGCCACTACTAGTACGTATGTACTTGTACTTTTAGGTCGGGGTGAGGGGGGTTGGCATTTCCAGCTAGGGGGCTAGCTAACCCCCAAACCCTCTAGTACATGTATGTCCAGATGTAAATGCGTAGGCATATACATATACGCATTCGAAAAAATGCGTATTTTTGTGTATTGTGTACATATACGCAAACAACCCACGACACAAATCCTGTCTAGTGCACCCCGGGGGTTTATCTGGTTATCTGGTTTATTCTCCTACATGGCCTTAGTCCTGCAAATGATGGCAGATGCGTTCACCGGATACAGTGAATGCCGCCTGCGCTAAGGCAAACCTTTTTCAGCTTCCGGAGCTCGTCATCTCTCCAACGCTCATCCTCCTCGACTCGCTATTAAAGCGCGATCATTGGTCGATTAATCCGGCGTATGTCTTGGCAATAAAACAAAGCTTCTGGCGCTGCTTGCGTCAGGCAAGTTTTTGCCGGCGCTGCTTTTACCGAAATTAGACCGGGGAGGAAAAGGAGCGCGCATAAAAGCGCCGGGCCTGGTCGGGCGTCGCTGCAATCACGTAGCGCGCCGGACCGTAGTCTAGCTAGGCCTCAGTCGGACCAGGTGCTAACGAGTGTTAAGAGCTAGCGGCCGCCCGGCCGGCCGGCCGGCGCAGCTAACTGCTGCTGCCGCTGCCGCCGCCACACGGGCCCCGGCCGGCCGGCTCTCAGTCAATACTGCGAAGGGAACGGCGTCCTTCATTGATCCAAACCGACTGGCGGCTGCCGACGCTATGTCTCGTATACATCCACACGGCCGGCCGTACTGCTCTGCACTTCCAACTTTATCATCATGCTCCCCCCGCCGCCGCCTCCCCCTATGAAGGTAGACCGCTAGATGGCGGCTGAGGGGGACAACCTAGAACCGAATCTCCTGGTCGGTCAGGGCCAGCACGGGCATTATTTCGTGAAGAAGACCTTCGGCTTCAAGAGTTATTACTGTCACCATTGCTGCGACTCGCTATGGGTCAGCACTGGATATACCTGCGAAGGTAGAAACTCTTAACTATTTCTCTCTCTAGCCAAAAAGCCTGAGCCTATAAGTTGAGATTAGTCTGAGCCTAGCCCAAGATTTGTTCTGTGAATGGTAGTGCCGAAAATCGATACTAAAAATAGTATCGCAAGCGCGGCCTTAATTGGAAATTGGGTTAAGCCGCTGCCCCAACGTTTGATTAAACTCGCCTGTCGGCCGCTAAATGAACGGCATACGTCACTCTTTCTCTCGCTATGACGTCACGCTCTCCGGCCCTTGACCCTCACCGATAAAAAGTCTATGCCTGCTTTCAGTATGCAATTTCACATGCCACGAGCGATGCCTGAACACCGTCGCCTCCTACTGTTCTGGCGTGGCCTTACAGCTGGTCAAGGTAAGCGCAAAGACAAAGGGACTTGCCCTCTCTCACACTTTTTTGCAAAAATTTATGAGCTTATTTTAATGTATTTTATCGAAAAAACTTTACATTAGAATTTTAAAATTCTGCCCTTCCAAATGCTTGCGATACAGCAACAAATTACTACAGTTATCAGTACCAGCAACAGTATCATTACAAGATCAATCATGTTTTAGTATCGCGTTGAAAGGGGCTAGAAGTGGAGGGTGAAAGTTTGACCCAAAAGTTCAGTTAGTGAAGACTTCCAACAATAAAAAACGTCAAAAATTAACAAAAAAACAACAAAACATAAAAACAAAAAACTGAGTAAAAAAGACGCTGCAGTCTGTAACTGTTACATGTCTGTAATTAAGGAACAGATTATGCCACACAATCCATACCGATGCTGCTTTGCAAGCTTGAAGTGATACCATAACATACTTGATCTTGTAATGGGACCGTAAATGGTAACTGTATTAAATACAGTTAGTAGACAGAACCTTCATTATAGGGAATTCCTGCGTATTTATCAGCAAAAACCCCACATCCGAGATGATTTTTGGGTATACAAATTCCATTCAATATTCATATAAAGAACATTCCATTCAGACAAGCCTAGCATTTCGGCTAAGGGGGTGGTAAATTTTCAAATCCTGAGGGGGTTAAGCATGGAAAGCCAAAAAGTCGCCTGCACACTTGGTGTAGTGGTTTAGACCGCAAAGCCACTGTGCGCGAGCTCGTGCGTTCCAGGGCTGTTTGTTTTCCGGAAAAAAACTCAAACCGGTTTTTTTCCGGTTTTTTTCCTGTTTTTTTTCCGGTTTTTTTTCCAAAAGTTATTTTCCGAGATGAGAGAAAAAAATTTTTAACAATCGCTTTTTATTGCAGAATTCAGCGAAATAGCGTGAGTCTTGTTACAAAATGCACTAATTTCATCTTTTAGAGTAGTAATTTGATTATAAAACACTAAAATACAATAATAAAAGTTGCCTGAAAATGGCACCGATATTTTTTGCGAAAAACAGCTACGTTATGCCATGGAAATACTTGTAAGGCTTCTATTAACGTAAATTCGAAGTATTTGCAACGAATTTAACCAGTTATTTGGCCTATTTCCTTTAAAAACTTGCTTGTGTTTTTTTCCGCATTTTAGTTTTTTTCCGAGCCCCTCAGAAAAAAACCGGTTTTTTTCCGAAAAAAACGAAAAAAACCGAGGAAAAAACCGACCCAACAGCCCTGGTGCGTTCATCCTCTCGGCGCGGCAAGTTTCTTGCCGCAAAGAGTTGGTGGTCGGCACAAAGCCCAACACAGGCCACCGAAAGCTGTTACAGCGAGTAGGTAAATGGGAACCGACTGGAGCTTCCTAAGCACCTAAAGCTACAATAGCAACCACACGTGTTGGGACATACCGAACGGGGACAGCTACACTGAGACCCGCCCAAACTGACACCGAGCATGTGTTTAGGCTAGTAGCGAAGGAAGGGCAGGATGTGGGTGTGCGTGATGGGCCCGCAGTGTGGCCTAACCAATCCAAAAAGTCCGTTTTCTATTTAAATCAAGGTGTATGTTTCGCTAAAACATGTTCTGAGCTCATTTATACCTAATCTAGACCTAATTTTATCAGAATTTTCTATACAAAATTGTTCCTAAAAATTCCTGAGAGTGGTAGCGACCGCCTGAGGGGGGTCAACCCCTTCATATGATTCAATACAGCAGGGTGAATTGCAATAAAAACTGACGAAAAATAAAAAAACGATAGATAATATCGTACTAAAACTGTTAACTGTTTACTCTCAGCATCTCTCCCGTCATTTTTTCTCAACTCTCCAAAATTTTACGTCCCTTTTCCATAGTCCCGAGGTCGCATCCATAGGTAAAAAAGAAAACAGTACCAGTTGAGCTTTCAGAATCCCGTTGCTCACACCTGGTCCTCGCCTTCTGTGATCAGAGGCAAGTTCTGTTGTGTCTGTCGAAAGCGCACGGACTCCAAGAACGACAGTCTCTCTATCGAGTGCGAAGGTAGGTGGAGTAGGTAGAGCTAAAAAGAAGAAAGTTCGCACCGGCGCCGTTTCTAGTCTGCGAGTACTACGTACACATCGACTGTCAGGACTTGGCAGTGAGCGACTGTAGACAAGCAACGAATTTTGTGAGTTTCTTTCTCTCTTGCTCTGCTCTGCTGTGCTGTGCTTAGCGGCGGTGGCGGCTGCGTGTGCAAGAGTCCCGAGACGCAGTGCTGGAGTAGCGGCCGGCGTCGCTGGATCGATCGTCATTCACCGCCGCCCAACTTGAATGAGTGGCGCGGCCGCGCTGGGCTTTTAGTACGGCCTAAGCTCTCCGCCTTGCCCGTTCTGATTGGGTCGATACCCTCTCTCTCTCTCCCTCCATCACTCGCACCTGCAATTATAATCACTGCATTTTGCAAGCCAGCACTGAAATCCGATTTTAGCTTTTTTATTGAGTTTGACAAAGTTATGAAGAGCAAGTTCATTATTTTTTGTTTCCTATACTCTGGGTGGGTAAGGGTAAACAGTCGCTGATTTGTATTGGGTTGCTTCAAGATTTTTTACAAGCTCTTCCACTAAACAGCGATTTATTGCTGTAAGGCCCTTAGTACGTAGTTTTTGGCCCAAATACGGATTTTTAGCGATTTCCCCCTGACTGGCCAATTTCCAACCAACCCAAACCCCAATACCCTTACAGATGGTCTGCTTCTTCTTCCATTCATTTGTTATTTTGTCATTAGTTCGTTCGTTGGTTGGTTCGTTGGTTGGTTCGTTCGTTCGTTCGTTGGTTCGTTCGTTCGTTGGTTCGTTCGTTGGTTCGTTCGTTGGTTCGTTCGTTGGTTCGTTCGCTCGTTCGTTCGTTCATTCGTTCGTTCGTTCGTTCGTTCGTTCGTTCGTTCGTTCGTTCGTTCGTTCGTTCGTTCGTTCGTTCGTTCGTTCGTTCGTTCGTTCGTTCGTTCGGTCGTTCGTTCGTTCGTTCGTTCGTTCATTCGTTCGTTCGTTCGTTCGTTCGTTCGTTCGTTCGTTCGTTCGTTCGTTCGTTCGTTCGTTCGTTCGTTCGTTCGTTCGTTCGTTCATTCGTTCGTTCGTTCGTTCGTTCATTCGTTCGTTCGTTCGTTCGTTTGTTCGTTCGTTCGTTCGTTTGTTCGTTTGTTCGTTCGTCCATTCGTTCATTTGTTCGTTCATTCATTTGTTCATTTGAATTTTTCTGATCTAAAATAGGGCTTCCACACTGTGCCCAAACGGGGTTTCAGGGACTTTTTGGAGGACCTATTTTGAGGACTAAAAACCGGGAAAAAATCTTGTCTGAACTGTGAAAATGCCCTTTAAAATATACATGGGCTTGAGAAATCCGGAGGCGGTGTGGAGGTACTCTCAGGGGGTCCCGGTGCAGTCCAAAACACGCCTAAGAGCGAAAATTTTCTCCCTTTGGCGGGCAGGGGCTATGGCCGGCCGAGGAGGGTGTTGGCCGGCCGAGTGGGGTGCTGGCGGCCAGGGGGACAGGGTAAACCACGCTCACCACGACCGATGTTTGCTTTAAAGCCATATTTTACTTTAAAACGTGCAAAAAGCTGTTTTTGATTTAAAGCAAAAATACCTATTTTATTCGGCACAATGTAGTTAAAATGCATTTCAGGAACCCTATCTGGACATTTTTAAACCCAAATTAGGGCTAGAAACCTTGTATAGGACATGAGAAATCCTAATTAGGCTTCAGAAACCTAAATTGGTAGTTTTTGGAACCCCAATTATGAAACCCAAATTAGGGTTGCGGAACCCTACTTAGGGTAGCAGAGGTCACCTGGAGACTTGAAGTGATTTAGAGGGTGCCGGTACTTGATTTGAATTTGGCGCACTTTATTACTGATTAAATCCCTGTTTACGGGTTTGGAAACCTTGTTTAAGGTCTCTGGAACCTTGTTTATGGGTTTAGACACCCAAAATAGGGTTTCAAAAAATTCCCCCAAAACCGGCCGTAGGGAATTTTGTCGAAAAATCTGGTCCGCTGGGGGGAATTCCCCCCCCCCACCTACATGTACAAGGTGTTCCAAAAATGATAACATTTCTTTACGATACCTCCCTTCCTCCTTAGCTCAGTCCCTTGTACTACACGGCCAACTTAACAGTTACACACATGGCCTAATTACCGGATCTCGGAACTGTAGCGTAGTATGCAAATTTTAGGGTGCTCCAGTGCAACACCACCATTGGCGGGAGGGCAACCTGCCCGACCGGGCGGAATGCGCCGTGTGCAAGCGCTCCTGCGGCTCCAACAAAGTGCTAGCCGGCATGCGTTGTCAGTGGTGCAGTCTTACGGTAGTTTTGCTACTGTACTCTCGCTGGTCGTGTGAAGACTATTGATTGATTGACAGGCGCACCCCTCCTGCTACCAGCAAATATCGCCCGAGTGTGACTTTGGGGCGTTGCGCAAAATCATGCTGCCTCCCAACTGCCTTAGCATTCCTCGAACCGAGCTACCGATGGAGATGCTACTCAATCTAAGACCCAAGCCTGACAAAGAAGGTAAAGAATCGACTTGCTCCGCTTTATGCAAATTTTGGCGCACTTTCAGGAACTACGGGTAAGACGGTAGACCCCGACCAGCCTTCTGTCGGCAGTTCCGACGATGCCAAGGACAAGGACAAGGAGAAGGATGATTGTGAGTGGCTGATGGGTTTATTTTCAAAAGGAACAATTTTTCCCGCTCACAAAAAAACAGAATGGTTTTCAGCTGCTGTGTTTGAAATGGTTTTGCAGTTGTTTCAGACGAGACGCTTCGCATCTACGATGGCAATAACTCGATGGGAACGAGCAGCTACCGCACTACGTCCGTTCCCAAAAATGTCACTTTGCAACAATTGAAGGTAGACCACCATCTGCTGTGACTACGGTAGCCCGATCTGTCTGAAATCTGTTTTAGGAATCGGCCTTGCGTGCATTCCATATTTTGGACCATCCTGACAGTTATTATCTGACCCAAACGTTAACCGATGGTACGGACCAGTCTCAATTACCGTAAAACTTCCAATAGTAGCGCTTATTTTTTCGTGATTGCTTTTGGGGCGCGCGCGTTAATTATTTCAAAGCTCAAGTATCCGCATTTTTCTGAAAATACAGGGTATTTTTGTCTTAAACACACGCAATCTTTATATATTATTATATTATTAGAAGGGCGCTACTGTCAACACTGTGTACCTACGTGTTTCCAGTGTGGAATACTGTCCCTTTGAGACAATTCTCTTTGATTTAAGCTTGGAAAAATTAGTCAGACTAAAATTCACATAAAGATTGCTTGTGTTTAAGACAAAAATAGCCTGTACTATTGGAGCATGTGCTTTTACTATTAGAATCTATTTCCATTGACAGATATTACGGAGGAGGAGATTACCGAAGAAACCGCCCCTATAAGGATCCTTCGGAGGCCGGAAGGCCGTCGTGCCCAGATCTTTCTTAGGTACAGGGAGAGAGATCCCGACAAGGCCTCTATAAAAGTCTACGGTAGCTGGCTAAGGTGGGCTCGTCTGATTGGTGGACGGCGCTGATTGGCCGGCCTTTCAGGATCCCGGTGACATTCTGCAGCTTAACTGTGACCAAAGAAACCGACGTTGCTGCTTGCGTAGCCGACTCGCTGGCCCGTTTCGGGCTCGACCCCAAAACGCACACGTCCTATAACCTGGTAGAAGTGTCGCTCGACAAAGGAGGTAGGTCTGAACTGAATTGAGCCGCCGTACCGTTTTATGCAAATTTTTGCCGCCGGTTCTAGTTGTTGAGCGAGTGGTTGGATGCAAAGAGAACATCCTGGAGCTTGTACAAAACCTGCGCAAGGTGAACTCAATGCTCTGTTCAGTCGATTTGACCGCCCTTTCCTCGATTTGGACTTAGGCTTAGCCTTCAGGCATTACACTTAGGCTTAGGCTTTTATTGATCCCTTCTTGGGCGAAAATTCCACCTGACACCTTGCAGGCAAAACCATACATGTAACAGGGCGTCTGTCCTCACGGGGCCAGCCAGACAGCCCAGATGGACCAACGGTTCAAAATTTTAGACACTAAAATTGCTTCTAAAACAGCAGTTACTTACTGTATCTCAGCCCATACTAGCAGGCAGACATGGGCAAAGAGAGCAGGTTGAGTGGAGTTTGCCCCCCCCTAAGGCTCTGATCTACACCCTCATGAATGTTTTTGGAATTTTGTATAGAAAATTAAGATGCCTGCATTAAGAGTAAATGAGCTCAGAATAGCTTATTTTAACCAATTTTAAGGAAATATAAGCCAAGAAACCGTGTTTTTAGCCAAAATCGGACTTTCTGACTTGCCATCCTCTCACCCTCTCCCATCAGCTGCCGCTCACCCTCAGGATTTACTAGCTCCTCTACCAAAATGAGCTATGTCTGCTAGCAGGTTTTAGCGATATTTGGCCCAGTATACCGATTTTAAGCGACTTTAGCCCTCTACCCCAGCCCCAATGTACGGGTCCGCAAAAAAATCAACCCAGCAGTTTTTTTGCTGTAGTAACCGCAAATCTCAACCGATTTGAATGAATCCTTTTTTAAATGAGAGCTAGATAAATTCTTAAATGATTGATGTAACGTTTATTAAGATAGCCTGCTTGGTTCCTGAGATATTTGTCCTCAAAATCAAAACAGTGATTTTGGCAATGAACAAGAGTGGTAAAGAACAACCCAGCAGATTTTTTACTTTTGCAACCATGAATCTCAACCGATTTGAATGATTCTTCTTTTGAAAGAAAGATTGATAAATTCTTCATAGATTGGTGCAATTTTTATTGAGATTCACTGCTTAGTTCTTGAGATATTTGCCCTCAAATTCGAAACAGATTTTGGCAAAGAACAAGAGAGATTCCTTTGCACTTCATAATAAAGCAGATTCCTACTGCTGGAGGCTAATGATACTTTAGTGTTGAAGTAAACCGAGTTTCTGTGTCACCAGTTAAGCCTCCGATGCCCTTAGCAGTGGCAGGAATCCGTTATATTACAAAGTGCAGAATAATAAAAAATTCCTCTTGTTCACTGCCAAAATCACTGTTTTGATTTTGAGAGCCAATATCTCAGGAACTAAGCAGAGTAGATTAATGAAAATTTCAGCAATCTTTGAAGGATTTATTTATCGTTCATTTAAAGAAGGATTCATTCAAATCGGTTGAGATTTGCGGTTGCTACAGCGAAAAATCTGCTGGGTTGTTTTTTGGCGGGCCCTGTATAAGCAGAAATGGTTTTAGGAGTCGTTGAGTCGGTATCAGTTGGTGCGATTCTACCTCCAAGAGAAAGAAGACCCCCACGGCAGCAGTGTCTCTGTATTTGTAGCCAACCTGTTGCCCAATCAGATACAGAGACAATACGAGAGAACGCTCCTCGGATTTCTTGGACTTGACGGTCAGTCCACCGCACTTTATCTGTGTCAGATCTGTTGGTGGCTGACATTTTTCTCAATTCCACTTTGATCAGCGTCTAGATTAGGAGGCAGCTACCATTTAAATCAGCGCTTTCCAGCTTTTCAAAAGCCAAGTGGCACCTTACCAAAAAATTTGAAGATTCGGGGGAGGCAGCTAAATTATTACGAAATTTGGGGAGGGGTAAGCTAATTATTACCGCGCATTATCAAGAGGGAGGATGGTCCCAAAATCGCCAAAAACACCATTGCATAATTGTTGCACGCACGTATGTGGTATGATGCCAGAACCATAAATGGTGCCATATTACAGTCAGGCACTTAACGCCGTTTATGGTACCGACACCATATAAGGTACCATCACCATAATATACAGTCAGGCACTTAACGCCGTTTATGGTACCGACACCATATAAGGTGCCGGTACCATATATGGTACCGGTACCGAGGGTAGTGGTACCATGTATGGTACCGGCACCATATATGGTACCCCTACCCATGACCATGGGTGCCGGTACCATATATGGTACCACTACCATACATGGTACGAAATCTGAACAGAGTGGTACCATATACCGGTACCGGTAACAACGCGAAGGTGGGGGTACCATTTATGGTACCACTACCTATGGTACCGGTACCATATATATGGCACCGGCACCTTATATGGTGTCGGTACCATAAACGGCGTTAAGTGGCTGACTGTATTATAATATCAGTTGAAAGTTTATTGAACCAGTATTGGTGCGGTGTTGTGTTGCTATTCTCTGACCGGTTTAGAGCGACCTTTCACCAAGATCGGGCCAATCTACTACGAGTATGGATCCCTGATACTGACCTTTGACGGGCCGAAGGCGGCTACCGCCGCCGTGCTCAAGCTGCAAAACGTGCTGTCCTACATGCGAGACGTACAAGTAAAACCTGGCGAGAAACCTACGCAGGAGGAGGTCAGACTTCTGGTCTACTGCTTACCCAACATTGAGGTGAGTCCACAGAGCAATACTACTTGATTGAACGGTCATGCTGACCACTGTGCTAGGCAGACAAATATCCAATTAAGGACAAACCAACCAAATATACTGTGTTTAGGCCAAGATGATCCCCCCAGGCACAGAGCCGTTAGTAGCCTTTGTGAATGTGGCTAGCGGCGGAGGTGAGGGGCAAGGTCAAGGCCAGGAATTGATGAGGGCTTTCAGAAAATTGCTTAACCCATTCCAAGTATTTGACATACTCAAAGGCGGTCCACTTGTAGGGTGAGTCTGATATAACTGTTCTCACTTAATACACAAAAAATCACCCCTCCACTTTGTCGATTTGGCTCAAATTTAAAGCAAAATGTCACAAGACTACATATTCTGCATGTTTGGTGCAAAAATTCTTGCTCTAGCTTATTTTATGACCTGAAAACTAAGAATCAAGCTGGTCCACGCAAATTCATTTTTTTCGGTAATTCAAGAATTTGAAACTTGCAGGAATGATTGATGTTGCTATTGGGCATTTACTGAGTGGGCAGTTCAGTAGCTGAAAGATCACTACCTACAATTGGGGAATTTCAAAAACAATGCTAAATGTGACTTTTCTTTGTAAACCAGTAAAATGTTGATGTTTGAAGATTTTCGATTTCCGAAAAACACTGTGGGAAAGGCTTTTCTATGATGTGGAATTGAGTTTAGACGTCAGGTTCATTCAATCGTCGAACTTTCTGCTAAATCTGTATTGATTAACAACTGATTCAATGCTTTGATCCTAGAGGTGCTGTGGGATTTTCGCTCATGTTTTCGAAATTCCAAAATTTTAGTGCCCTTTGAGCTACCGGACTGCCTGCTGTATGTAGTATGTTATGTTCAATAGCAAAACCAACCATTCCTGCAAGTTTCAAAACCATACTCTGAATTACCGAAAAAATTGAATTTGCGTTTACCACCCTGATTCTTAGTTTTAGGGTCATAAAATCAGCATGAACACGAATTGTTGCACCAAACTTGCTCAATATCTAGCCAGTTGTCCTGTTAATTTTTGCTGAAATTTTGAGCAAAATCGATACAGAACTCACCGAGAACGAAGCGTTTGAATGAACCCGAAAAAGTGGAGAGGACATTTTTTGTGCGCTGCTTAACCGGGTTTTCCGAAAATGAGCCCACTTGGGCCTATTTTAGGTTGAGGGCGTAAATTGGCAGTTTTGGGGAAAAATCCGTGAAAACAAGCAAAAAATGTTACAAAAAATAACGTAAATTGTGGCAAAACGCGAAACAGTGAATGCAAAATGCAATGCTATTCACAAGATCACTATTCATTGACAAACAGCATTGATCGATTGTATTTAGCTCAGTTCTATTTCATTTGAAAATAGGGCGGTAAAATAAAGTTTCCGGTAAGAAGTCCTTGGCTTATTTTCTGTTTCAATGGGGACGGCAAAAAGTGCCAAAGTCCATTGTGTCTATTTACGGAAAACCTTGTATATGGTGATGGTACTACACGGTACCTCACTTGGGCACTGGCAACATGGTACGCTTGCACAAGCATACCCCACGTTCAGCTACCATTACCATACCTTAAGTGCCTGTGATACAGATCTGGTTTCAGTTTATTTGTTTTTCGCAATGTACCCAAGTACCGTATCCTCGCGTGTGGGGGAGACGGTACAGTGGGCTGGGTGCTCAACTGCCTGGACAACACCAAACAGGAAGCTGCCTGTTTCCTGCCTCCTTGCGGCATTATTCCCTGTGGAACTGGAAATGACCTGAGCAGGGTGCTGCGCTGGGGCCATGGCTTTCAAGGTGTTCAGGTGGACAATCCCCTTGACATTCTCAAAGATGTCACCGAAGCTGAGGAAGTTCAGCTTGACAGGTATGGTTGCACCAACTTATACAGAGTCCGCCAAAAATACAATCCCGTAGATTTTTTACTGTAGCTACCGAAAATCTCAACCGATTTCAATGAATCTTGTCTTAAATGAAAGATAAATAAATTCTTCAGAGATTGGTTAACTTTTTGTTAAGCTACTCGGCTTAGTTCCTGAGATATTTGCCCTCAAATCAAAACAGATTTTGGCAATGAACAATAGTGATTAAAGAAACTATAGCGTATGTTTTACTTTTGCAACCGTCAATCTCTACCGATTTGAATGAATCCTTTTTCAATGAAAGACTGATAAATTCTTGAAAGATTGGTGGATTTTTGTTAAGATACTCTGCTTAGTTCTTGAGATATTCGTCCTCAAAGTCGAAACAGATTTTGGTAAAAAGAAGAGTGATTCCGCTGCACTTCACAATAAAACAGATTCCTACTGCTGAGGGCTAACGAGACTTACTGATGAAGTAAACCGAACGTGTGTTTCTCCAATAAAGCCTCCAATAGCCATCAGAAGTAGGATTCGTTTTTGTTATGAAGTGCAACGGAATAATAAAAATCCCTTTTGTTCATTACTAAAATCACTGTTTTGCCTTTAAGGTCGTATATCTCAGGATCTAAGCAGAGTACATTAATAAAAATTTCAGCAATCTTTTAAGAATTTACTTATCTTTCGTTTAAAAAAGGATTCATTCAAAGCGGTTGAGATTTGCGGTTGCTACAGCGGGGTTGTTTTTTGGCGGCCCTGTACATGGACTTAAAACCCTGAAGAGGTCAGCTTTCTAGCACAACCGATTAAAGTCTGGCGGATTTTTACTTTCAGTGAAGGTGAAAAATAGGCATTTTCAAAACTGAAGTGTTACCCCTGTGCAGTTTCGCTTATTGTTGACAGACTTTCTCTTACTACCTCCACCGCAAAGGGGGTGTACCCACCCTACACCCCCTGGATACGCCACTGTTCAGAGGGCACCAGTCTCATTTGTGACTGGGCTAATTATTCACCTTGACTGAAAGTAGAAACCCGCCAGTTTTTATCGGTTAGCTAACCTCTTCAGGTTTCTATGTTAGTCTATAGATACAGTAGGCTAAGCTGCAAAAAATTTGGGTAAGATCGGACGAAGACTTCGTGAGATATTTATGTTCAAAGTTAGCGTCTGAAAATTCGTCTCAGTTCATTTCGGATAGGGGCATAAGTAACTCAGCTACAGAAGGCTAGCACTTGGCCGAAGAATAATAATCATGCCAAAAATCTGTTGGATGGAAAACGGTGGCCATTTGAAGTTATTCAGAAAAAAGGCCAGGCCTACGTTTCTATGGTCAACAATGTATCGTGCATTTAGGTGGACAGTAGTATTCCATGAAGACGAGCGTTCCCGTCCGAGGATCACTCCAGCTAGTCTGGATGTTGGTACAAATGTTGGTGTGATGGAGAATCCAACTGATCAGACTGAACTGGTCACTATGAACAACTACTTTAGTGTTGGCATTGATGCCGGTGTTTGCCTTGACTTTCATAATAAGGTCAGTCTGACCACACAGCCATGACTCACAACACACCAGACCTCACCACCCTATGACACTATATGAATCATGACACAACAACACACCAAACCACACTACACCATGACTGGACACCATGCAACACACCTCATCATACCATGTCACGAGTGATGACTCACCATAGCACACCATGATATTATACAACACACACCACCACACCCCTCCATAGCACAACATGAGTCACAACAGAACACATCAAACCACACCACATGATGACTGGACACCATGCAACACACCTCATCATACCATTCCACAAGTGATGACTCACCATAGTACACCATGATATTATACAACACACACCACACCCCTCCATAGCACAACATGAGTCACAACAGAACACATCAAACCACACCACATGATGACTGGACACCATGCAACACACCTCATCATACCATTCCACAAGTGATGACTCACCATAGTACACCATGATATTATACAACACACACCACACCCCTCCATAGCACAACATGAGTCACAACAGAACACATCAAACCACACCACATGATGACTGGACACCATGCAACACACCTCATCATACCATTCCACAAGTGATGACTCACCATAGTACACCATTATATTATACAACACACACCACACCCCTCCATAGCACAACATGAGTCACAACAGAACACATCAAACCACACCACATGATGACTGGACGCCATGCAACACACCTCAATGACCTCAACCTCATCATACCATTCCACAAGTGAAGACTCACCATAGCACACCATGATATTATACAACACACACCACACCCCTCCATAGCACAACATGAGTCACAACAGAACACATCAAACCACACCACATGATGACTGGACGCCATGCAACACACCTCAATGACCTCAACCTCATCATACCATTCCACAAGTGATGACTCACCATATCACGCCATGATATAATACAACAGACAATACCGCTCCATAGCACAACATTAGTCACAACACAACACATCAAACCACACCACATGATGACTGGACGCCATGCAACACACCTCAACGACCTCAACCTCATCATACCATTCCACAAGTGATGACTCACCATATCACGCCATGATATAATACAACAGACAATACCGCTCCATAGCACAACATTAGTCACAACACAACACATCAAACCAGAGCACATCATTACTGGACACCATGCAACACACCAAGCACACCTTGACGAGACCAACACAACACATCACACCACACCCCACTGACTTTTAGGGGTCCCTCCACTATATGTTAATTAATCACTTTCTTGCGCTTAGGCTTAGGAGTCAACTGAATACGATAGATAAAATTTAAACTTTCGTTAGGGACCCCTAAAAGTCAGTTTTGCCCCACACTGCACCATGACACATGAGCCATGACTCCCTATACTAGACCATGATATGACACAGCCCCCACATCCCTCCATAGCACAACGCAAGTCACAACACAACAAACCACACCACATCATGACTGGACACCAAACCACACACCAAGTACACCTTGACGAGACCCACACAACACATCACATCACCATGAGCCATCACTCACCATACCATACCATGATATAACATCGTACATGTAACTGATTGTCTGACGAAGGGGGAGGGGTTTTGGTGTGGCGCCGGCCAGGGCGAGCGGTGTGGGGCGGTCTCACCCAAAATTCCAGGGAAGATGGTTGGGTACTAATGAAGCTTAAACATCGCAAGAAATCGCAATTTTGGGCTAAAATTGTCAAAAATCACTAATTTAGGCTCAAATACTGTAAAAAGTGCTGTTTTGCAGGCTGTTTTAGCAATTTGAGTGTCCGAAATTTTAAAAAAAATTACTTGCCAGAAAAATCGGAGGGCGTCCGAAAATCGTCTTGGAGGGTGGGGGTGGTTGGTGTCCGATCCAGGGGTTTGGCCTAAGACAGGTAGGGGCAGACCCCGGACCCGTGTTCTTACGTGTATATATAACTCAACGCAACACCCCTCCTCACCTTGAGACAACATTAGTCACAACACAACACACCAAACTAGACTCCACACAACACCATGACACCACAGAACACAAGACTAGAACTTGTGTGTGTTGCAGCGCGCAGCCAATCCTAGCGTGTTCACCAGTTCAAATCGCAACAAATTTGAATACATGACTATTGGTATCAAAAACTGGTTGCAACCTGGTGATCTAATAAAGAAGTGCGAAGAACTGCACAAGTATATGCAGCTGGACATAGAAGGACAACGTGTTGACATTCCGCCCAACATTCAAGGCCTAATCATTCTCAATATATCCAGGTTTCTGCTCCCGCACCTTTCTTTGTCTACCAACCTTTTGCTTGCAGTTTTGCTGGTGGTCGTGACCCCTGGGGCCGGTCTCGTGAGGAACCCAACTTCACGCGACCCAGCTTTCACGATGGGAAACTGGAAGTGGTCGGTGTGACTGGTATTAGACATTTGGGTATGATCGGCTCACATGTGCAGAGTGGAGTACGCATAGCCCAGGGAAAATCAGTAAGTGAACTGTTAAATCAGTACTGTAGGCATCAGGAGTTGGAGTGGGTGGAGCTAAAAATGCTTGTATAGCTTGTCCATCTGTCTGTCTGTCTGTCTGTCTGTCTGTCTGTCTGTCTGTCTGTCTGTCTGTCTGTCTGTCTGTCTGTCTGTCTGTCTGTCTGTCTGTCTGTCTGTTGGTCGGTCTGTCCGTCTGTCCGTCCGTTTGTCTCTGTCTGTCTCTGTCTGTCTGTCCATCCGTCCGTCCATCTGTCCATCCGTCTGTCCGTCTGTCCGTCCATCCATCTGTCCGCCCGTCCGTCCGTCCGTCCACCCATCTGTCCGTCCGTCCGTCTGTCCATCTGTCTGTCCGTCTGTCTGTGCCCACTTTATCCCTCAATGGCCTGCTAGATAGTGATGTCAAAAAATATCTGTTATTGTTCTTGCATTTCAGATACGCATTGTGACTAACGAAACCTTACCGGTACAGGTAGACGGAGAGCCAAAAGCCAGGAAACCTGGAACCATAACTATTTTGCACTCAGCACTCAAGGTAAGTCTGTAACTACCTCTGCCTGTGTCAAGCTTATAGTGCGCTTGGTTGGAGCCTAAATACTAATCTGCGCAATGGCATGGCCCATTCCCGCATGTGTGGCTTGCTTACGCGCATGATCCTAAAAACACCCAAAATACATGTGCATGATTTGTCGATTTTTATTTTCCACTTTATCAATGTCTGTGGCTTTTTCAAAATTGTCCTCATTGAGACTGTTTTGTCAAAGCGACGGGCGGCAGTCACCTCTTCAAGACTGCCGGTCGAATTTTAGATCTGCACCTCCTTTTGTTGTTTGGTGTGTTAGCAGATTGTAAAGTGGTAGATTTTGGGTGGAGCTGTGCAGATGTTGGTTGGTACGACAATGCACTTTTCTCCCAAATTCTTCCGCTCTCACAGTATTAACGTTGTGTTATCCCAGGTTTTCTAGCAAACCTTTTATATCGTACATCTGTGTTTTCACTTGTATGCAGAAATGCCGGCCTGGTGTAAAAGCTTCGATTCTATTTAGTATACTAACATTAACATTAGGGGCCGTCCATAAACTACGACGTTCAGAGAGGGGGTGGGGTGGTCGGTTGAACGTCGGAAAACGGGGGGTTGCTGTCGAAAACGTCAACATTTTTAGGTGCTTAGGAAGCTTTTGTCCGCAACTATAATTCAAGGAAACCTCAACCGAGTTCATGTTTCCCACCGCCAAAATGGTAGTTCACTCTCAAAAAGTTTCTTTTTCACAGCTTCTACAGTGTCATGTTGATTTTATTGAAGATTTTCTAATGTTGGACACAGTACCAAGTTTAGTCGGGGGGGGGGGGGGTGTCAGCCAAAACCGTCGTAGTTTTTCGTCAGGAGGGGTGGGGTGTAGTTTATGGACGGCCGCTTAGCAATTATTATTGGTTATAACTCTCGTAACATTTTAGAGGGGTTAGAGTTTCCAAAATACAGTGAAGGAAGGTTAGAAATGGCTAAAACGTTCGTTCAGAATGACGCTTGTACCAACAAAATTTGTTTTTATCATCTAATCAACCATTCTGATATCAGAAATACTAAAGAAAATACAAGTGGCATACATGGCACTAGGCATTACTGCTTGTTCGTAGATATTTGCAGTGTTTTGACGTGTTTCTTTGTTGGTTTGTTTGTTTGTCTGTTTGTTGTTTATTTTGTTGAACGTTTTTATATGGCGTTATTGTTGGTTTCCTTAACCCTAATGCACACTGCAGCCACGAATCATTTGTACAACCCGAGTCCGTTGTCTCTTTGTCTGTGTGTGTGTGTTTGTTTGATTTACTACCTATTGTCTGGCCGAGCCGGGTCGAAGAACCTATTTCCACACTAGTTCACACTGCCGGGCAAAAGTTGAACTAGTTTTGCCAATGCAGTGCGTACCGGTGTCTAGACATGCGGGTGTTGCTTGGGCATGAGATGGCTGTTACTGGGGTGCTGTGGCGTTGGAGCGTGCTCTACTGGACGCACTGACGCAACAGAGAGTAATGGATGTCGTAAACCGCATGTGTGTTGTGAGTGACACTAGGGCTCCAACTAACCAGGCAGACAGACCAGTGTTTGTATGGATGTAGTCTTGTCTCTGTCTGCAGGCCAACATGCTGAAGAAAGTTCGTTCGAGCAAATCCCAGAACCGTCGCAATACGGCGCCACCGACCCCCAGCTCCCAGCGCGCCACTCACTCAGACAGCGCCGCTAATCCCCCAAACGTGGCACCCTCTCTGGAACCCCCCTCTCAGAGTCAGCTTGGTCACGGACGCTCGGCTCCGGAGGATCTCAGTTCCTCCGCAGATGATGGTGACACTTTCCTCTGACGAACGTGTGTAGGCACTCTCTCTCTTGCCATCTTGATCTGTCTGTGCGGCGTAGATTAGTGTTTGTGAAGTAGAAGAGAATAGTGTTGTTTGAGAGGGGTCTTCCTACACCTTCGAACTTAGACCACACTCACCTGCACTAACTACTCTACTCTCTCTTTCTATGAGAACAACATAAGTCGTATATGTTTTTCGGTACTTACTATGTAAGGGAGGCGTTCGTAGCTAAACAGTTTGTGTCTTGTCTTGTAGTAGTATGTGCTATTGTTGGGTGTTCTTGGTCCTGTACGGTAGTTTCCTACTGAACAGTTTGTCACCATACATGTCCAGGAATTCCTGACTGTCGTATGTGACTGTTTTGACGCCGACACTTCTTAACAGTAATAGAGTTTTAGCTTACTACATTCCGCGATTAGAAAGATATATGATACGTTTCCTATGAACATAAACAGTTAGCTGCTGGCTCGCACTGTGTATAGCGTTACCTGTATATTCACGACGTCTTAACTGTATTTGGTGATTGTGATGTTTGTGTGGTGATTTTTCGGTGGGAGTCGTATTTCTCAGTGTCTCATTTCACTCACAGTTTTATTGTCTTTTCTCGTGATTTTGGCGCGATCGTTTGTATTTTTCCTTTCAACGTAAACTTTTACACAGCTTATAGACATGTCACACCAACCAACAACAGGCTTACCTCGCATGCATTCACCTTTACTCTCCTTCTTCGCTTGCCTATTTAAAAAAAACAAGCAAGGACCGTAAATTCTACTCGGACCGGCTTTTACAATTCACGGCGCAAAAGATTGTAATTTACGGTCCAGTTTAAAAACAGGCGCCAATCAAACTGGACCAGTTTCTAGGCGGCAATGCTGCGTAAAGTGTCGGGCAAACGCCTTCGCAAGTGGCGCACCATGCCACAGCGAAACAGCAAGCGCAAGGGTTTCGGCAAACTGTTCCGCGTTCGACGGCCCAAGTCCCTAACTCGCCTAGACCAGGCTGGAGTGAACCCAGATGACGTCAGCGACCCCGGACCCCTGTCAGCAGCCGACGCCAGCGATGACGATGACGACACAGATTCGGATCAGGAAATCTTTCTTTAACAGATGAGAAGAAGAAGAAGAATTCTCTGTTCACCATCGCCTTTCTAAAACAGGCATTTTGACTTTGCCTATGCCTAAACTAAACCGCAGTTGTCTGATTATATGCTTTGACAGCAGATTTTTGAGCCCGATTCCGTTTCTGTTCGGTGCATTTCGTTCAGTTATTGTCAGTGGCCTAATTGTGTGCTGTATGTACGTACATAGCCTGTGAGTTATAGTATCTGTACTGTATTGTGCTGGACTTTGGGTAGTTGAGGCTACATACTCTACCATTAAAGTAACCACGAGGTTACGAACAGGGATGCCTACCATACCAAAATTGTACTAGAACTAAAATCAAACTTTGAATTTAGTACTAGTAGCATACCAAACCAAATTCAAAACAGCTCCTTCTATACTATACCATACCATATCAAAATCAAACGCCTTTACCAGATAATTTTAGTACTAGAATTTTGATTTTGGTATGGCGTTTTCATTTTAGTACTAGCTTGTTGGCTATATTCATAACACTTTTCAAATGCGTCAAAATATATTCCCAATCCTTTCTGCATGTTTTGATTCGAAAAACTGAAGAAAGGTGGATTGAGCATAATTTCCAAAGGCTTCTATGACATTAGCACAGCAAACTACCACTACTGTACCAAATTCATACCAAAATCATACCAACCAAACTGAATTAGCTAGTACTATACCATACCATATCGAATTCAAAGCGCCAAGTATATACTATACCATACCATACCAAATTCAAAGTTTGAATTTGGTAGGCATCCCTGGTTACGAAGGGGGTGCAAAATTAATCTTCAAAAACGCATAAGTTAACAGTTTTGCTGCATAACAGCCAGGGATGGATATTTTTCCGAAAAAACGTTGGTCTGCTTTTTTTTCGTTTTTTTTTCCAAAATCGCGGAGAAAACTCCAGCTCAAGTTCTGCGTACCCTAACCTGGTTTTATTATTCCTAGGGCTTTCTAGCGCATTTCTGAGTCTTTTCAGAACAGAGATACACGTCTTACATAGATATAAATGAAACAGGCATGAAACAGTCCCTGACAGGCTGCACCAATAAACATTTTATGCAAATTTTCTGGCAGCAGTTTGCCTTTTTGCTTTAGATTGTCAAATTCTGTTGTTTTTCTAACAGTTTTGATTCAGTCTGGCCTATTACACATCACAAAAGTCCATTTTTTAACTGAAAATGACATAAATTAGCTATTTTAGCTTCAGTTTTTTTCACGGTTTATGTTTTTTCCGACTCATAGGAAAAAACTTTTTTTTCAGCAGAAAACACCAAATTTAACTAGATAAAAACTGAAAAAAACAGGCCGAGGTTTTTTCGGAAAAACATCCATCCCTAATTGTACTGTAGCTTTTAAAAATTTTGGTTACCCTCTTTGGTCGACCTGTCCTGGACCCCCACCCGGCACGGAACCCCATACACCTTTTACCTAACTCGGATCTGTTATGTTTGGAATGAGTGTTGGCAATATACACCCCTCGCCTCTCTACTCTACAGTTAGAGTGCGATAACAGTAACTAGAGGGACGCCTTTGCGCAAAGTCGGGCCTTGTTGATGCGTAGAATTATGCTAGTTGTAAAATGTGCAAAGTCGCCTTTTGTGTGGTTATGACAAACGGTTATGTTTTTCGGTGGATTTTTATATTATCTCACTCATCTTCTTTCTGTTTTAAAAGCTAAATTAACCGAATATTTATAGTCGATTTCAATATTTGTAAGTTTTTAGTGAAACTCTGCTAAAAGTGAAAAAAAATCTGCTGGACCCATGCCGTGCGTGTTGGAATATAGAAAGTCGTACATGAATATTTTGGTCTCACTTATATTTTGACAAGTTTGAGATTATTATTATTATTGCTGTTGTTGTTGTTTTTTTTTGATAACTGACAGTAGTTTGAATCAAACGCCAGTGACTTTTTTCTTCTCCGACTTTTCAATTTTTCTACGAACAATAAACAAAGATTGAAGACAAAACAAAACTGTCTCAGACCGCTTCAAACTCCAGTCCGTTGACAAAATACTTCACTCTTGCAACTTCGGTCGGCCGAACTTTCTCGATGCTCTTCTTTCTGTCCTCCAAAAACCAGAAATAGTGCCACAGAACAACAGTTAACAGGAGCGTATTACCTACTCCAAGTAAAAACACTAAAACACGCAATAAAGCCATGTTAAGCGCGAACTTCAAAACGATTCTAAGGATCTGTTCAGTAATGGCAAGTGATAGTATGGAGATAGCCAAAGTATAGCAATTCTGAGTTACTAAAACAGGGTACAATAACCAAACTGGAACCGATTGGTGCTGAGAACAAGTAACAACAAGCATACACATGAGCAAGGTAATTGTAAGCAAAGTTGAAAGTACGAGCAGAATTGGTCCTGAAGTGATAGTTGAGTCAAAGCCAAACATGCCATTCAAAAGTCCATAATCGTACACAATCGGGTTAGCGACGAAAACTAGTTGACTGGAATTTTTTCTAAATTCAAATTCCAACCAAACACGTTGACCGAAGTGAAGACAGAGGGAGAAAAATTCGGGCAGCGCCAAAATTCGCACCAGGTAGTAGTTTTTGATTTTTCTAGTCAGAATCATAGTGCATTCGTCGGCGATGGATAGAATTTTCATTCTCCTACGTCTCTGCAGGGCCGAAATCGGATAGTTCTTTATAATGATTTGTTTATTAGATTCTGTTTGCCTCGTAATTGTGAGGCACGAGAAGCTGTCTACTAGACGCACAAGATGATAAGCTAGGCAGAGCTCATTAAGTGCACCTGAATTGTCAGCTCGAGCTAATAGCTTCATTGCTTCTCAATAGCAAGCTAGCTGCACGCACACAAAACCGTTAATGTATGTATTCTAGGTGCAAAGGGCAACACAGACGTGAGATCTTAACTTAGAAATACTGCACGCACTACTGTTGTTACAAATGGATTTATATTTTACTATTTTACAAGTTTACTACAAAGTCCGCCTTTCAAAATTTATCATGATACCAAGTTCTCCAGAGTTTTAGAGCTAAACGTGTGAAATTCGACTCATAAAAGTGCACCCACACTCATACATGTACTAGGGGGGTTTGGGGGGTTACCCCCCTGCTGGAAAGGCCAACCCCCCCCCTCACCCCCCACCCCCCGAGACAGGTTAAGGGACCCCTCCCCCCGACCAAAAAATACAAGTGGTGGTAGTGGCTCCAGTATTAACAAACTGGGTCAGAAATCACTAATTTTTAGCCTAAAATTCACTTGAAAAGCCTTTGGAAACGGAATTTGGCGTTTCCACTGCTGATATTTAAGAAAAATCGGTGTTTTTGGAAGCTCTTTTTGTCATTTTTTGCTTGTTTTTAGCTTTAAAACGCTATTTGGCAGCTTAAAATAGCGATTTTTAGCGTCTTTACTGAAAAAAACGTGCTAAAAACGCATTTCTAGGCGTTTTGGAGCTTTTTGAAATTTGGGACCCCCCACCTGGGCGAAACCCCCCCCTCGACCCCCCACCTGAGGAAACCCCCCCCCTACCCCCCTCCCCCGAGGTCGGCCCGGAGCTGTCACATGTATGCCCACACTTCTTTTATCCACTGAAAATCACCAAAAACTATTCTGAGAATTTTTAGCGGATAGCAGGTGACGGCAAGCGTCTAATCAACACTTGGAATAGTTTCAGCAGCGAACCAAAAAAATGCGGTTGTTCCATTTTATTTTACAGTACGGTCCAAAAATTCCGGATGGGGAGAACGGCCACATTCTGTCTTCCACTGATTTAGAGAGAACCGTAGTTTATTATTAAAAAGCGGTTACGCGAAACGGAAACTGGCTCGGATTCAGCATAAGGTCGTGATTCAGAATGGCAGAACGTTTCTGACTCCGATTGTTTGGCAGATTTTAGTAAAATAGTAGAAAAATTTCCATTTTACTATTGACGGCCTTTGGTAATTTAATTTTATTTTTACTATTGGCTCTTAAGTCTATCTTTTACTGCTATTTTACTATTTTTGTTTTACTACACTATAGCAAAATAGCAGTCTGCTGAGAGAGAGAGAGACAGAGCAAGGGGAGTGAGAGTGAGAGTGAGAGTGAGAGAGTAAGAGAGTAAGAGAGTGAGAGAGTGAGAGTGAGAGTTAGAGCTAGAGCTAGAGCTAGAGCAAGAGCTAGAGCGAGAGCTAGAGTCTAGAGTCTAGGCTTAGTGCGATATACTGTAATTCTGACCTTTAGGTTCTTATTAAAGTTTAATTAAACTTTGTGTTCCTAGCCATCCGATTTGGCAGTCATTCAGTAGCTGACATTTTCTCTGTAGCAAACGTGCATCAGACGAACGCAAGCAAGCAAACAGGAAATTCATTTGATATGGAATATACAAGATAATGTACTGTTGCGTAAATAAATACTGTGTACACCATTCATCACCCGAAGGAAAGCACTGGTTTAAGATAGAGAGCAAAAAGGCTGTTACAACAAAATATACTGGAAAACAATCTGCACAAAGCCATGTTTCTCAGCTTTTGGCGGGAAAAACGTTCTTTTCGAATTGACCCATCATGTTTCCAGCCGGGTCGTAATTGGCAACCACGTAGACCTCACCGCGGCGACCTTCTGCCATGCCAACGCCCAGTCGCTCGCTCCCTTTCCAGACGACTTGAGTGAAATGTCCTGAAAAGGAACGGTGGATAAATACCGACCGACCGACCGACCGACCGACCGACCGACCGACCGACCGACCGACCGACCGACCGACCGACCGACCGACCGACCGACAGACCGACCGACCGACCGACCGACCGACCGACCGACCGACCGACCGCCCGACCGACCGACCGACCGCCCGACCGACCGACCGACAGACCGAGCGACCGACCGACAGACAGACAGAGCGACAGACAGACCGACCGACCGCGACCGACCGACCGACCGACCGACCGACCGACCGACCGACCGACCGACCGACCGACCGACCGACCGACCGACCGACCGACCGACCGACCGACCGACCAATTAACATCAAAATATAATAGAATAACTCTCACCAGTCCCGGATCCAAATCCCGTACTTCTGAAATTGTACTTTTTAATTTCGCTGTACCAACTATCCACTGCACTCTGAGCTAAAACGAACAAAATACATCTTACAAATTGCAGAATAAAAGTCAGCCCAAAAGCAATACCGTCACTGCCTTGGTTATAAGCGTAGTAAATATTCTCTCCCAGTCTAGTGTTGCGTCTGTGCCCGAACTGGCCGGTGCTGGCCATGTGCTCAGCCCACTCCTGCGCAGTTTTGTTCAAATCTTTGTCCAATTTTAGCGCCGGCACGCCGTGCTTCTGGCGATAGGCGTTATGGGCGGCAAGAGACTAGAAATTTACAACACCTATCTCGCTACCAAATTCCAACCAACTTTCACCAACATCTTTCCGATAGTCTTCCAGTGACTTTGGTCCGGCTTTGGCAGAAGTTGCTGAATCTTCGGCCGGGCTAATTGGTCGAGCTTGTGGATGACCGAAGTCTGATTGACCGGCACCGAGTGAACGTTTGTTGAACCAGTCATCGTCATCGAAATTTCTAAGGCCCATTGACTTGAACTTTGACTCAAATTCATCATCGTCGTGGGTGGTGGTTATGGTGCGTTGTTCTTGTCCGTCTTTAACTTCGACCTCTTCCTACAGAATAGAAATTTCTTCAATTTTTTAGTTTAAAAATGGTTTAAAATCTACTGAGTATTTCTTCGGCACCAATTGGCACTATGACTTGTTTTTGAATTGGAATTCGGAACTGGATTGGAGTTGGAGAGAACAGAAAAAAATAAATTGAATAGGTTCTTTATTTTCACACAATATATCACGTTATTCACAACACAATTCAGTTAAAAAGTCGTCGACACACAGTTATTATGAACCGAAACCAGTAAGGTATCCAAGTAAGGTAGTGTAGTGTAGGTAGGTAGTACACCTTTTTTGTGGAGGTAGAAAAAAAAACTTGTCAAAAATAAGAGAAAAAATTCTTTCCTAAATAGAGCCCTGTGCATGGTGCCTTTTTTCACGGCCTGGCCTGGAATATCAAATTTGAGTCCGCCCAGATGACATTTTGCGCCGGACGGCCCGGAACGCTTCGGGAGAGCTAAAATCGCAGAAAAATCCTGCAAAATCACTTTTGCGAGAACTACGTACAGTACAGTACGTACAAAAGAAACATTTCTAATGACGCAAAAAATCTAAACATAAAACAGATTTAAAGAAGAACTTGTTTTGGCTAAAGTACAAGTACAACCTAGACTTTATAAAAATAACCCAATCCATCCCGGGCAGGCTCCAATCGGAACAACCCAGCCAAAATTCTCTGCCGGGCGGCCTGTACAGGGCTCTAAACATGACCTGAATACGTTTTTGAAAGTTAATTTTTCAAAATTCTCGGTCAGAATCCCAACCAGGCCTCCTTAAACTACTAAAACTGTTAATTTTAAGCTAAGAATGTCCTTCAAATGCGTTTTTGAAGGCCAATTTCTCAAAATTCCTCTACGAGACAAAAGTGAGGTCATCGTTGGCCGAACCCCTCCCCTCTAAACTGTGACGCCCCTATTTCCTTCTAAATCTAAAACAGTTTCTTACCGTTTTCGTCACCGTATGCATTTTCCCGTCGGGACCCATCGTGCGCACAGTTCTGGTCACCGTTCGCTTTGAAGTTGCCATCACAAAGCTAAAAGTCAGAAGCCTTAATACGTAGCTACTACAAGAACCAAAAAAGGCTTGTCGGCTAGCTAGCCAGCGCTACAACAGCTAATAGTGGCAGCGACGGCAAAAAGCAGCTGGTAGCGAGTAGCTATACAATAATTCAGACACATGCCGCCGCTAAAAACAGGTGCTTGCGGCATAAAAACCTATTGACTTACCTGTTGTACACGTAGCAGTTCCGCTAGATAGGCAGGTATGACGATAAAACTAGTAAATTGGCACGCTCAAGCTCTGACGCCATATAAAGGCAAACCGCCTACACGCTTACAAATAACGTTTTTTGTTTGTTTAATGAGCGCGACCAGAGTTTGAGTTGCATGACTGGACTGGCGCGTTTGTACTGGGCCTACACACCAAATTTTACAACCGTACTAGGCAAAGCTAAGCGGGCGATAAATGTATGGAGAGCTCTTCGCAATATGGCGCTAAAAATCGATGCGCGCAAGTGGCAAAATTCTCATCGGGAAAATGAGTTTCTCTTTCCACCCTCTGCCGCATTTATTTGTTCAGGGCCCGCTCCACTAGTTAGAGCATCGATTAGTGCGGTTTATACAATACTAGACAGTGGGTTTGATCACATTTTCATCGAACTGACCAATCACATTCCCCGGTGGATCGTAATTGACCACCACGTACAGTACACCCGGTTTCGGTTGTGACACGCCCACTCCCAGTCGTTTACTGTGCCGCCAGACCAGCTGTGTAAAGTGACCTGAAATTTGCATACAGCGGTGCGTCGCTTTGTAGTTTCTTTCCTACCTGTGCCTTTCTTAAATCCCGGTTTCTTGAAATTGTACTTCTCTATTTCGTTGTACCAGCTTATCACTGCGTCGGCTCCTGAAAAAAAGTTATAATAATAAGTCGATAGCTGCTGGCACGAAAAAATATAATAATTGGGAAATTTACCCTTCAGGCCAACACTAACTTACGCTTTAAAAATAGATTAGTGTTCGACTGAGAAATGCAGGCGCAAATGAAAGAACGTACATAAAACGTAGGGGAACTACTGTTGTTTGGGTATGGGATTTTCAGGAATCGGTTCGGTATGGGTAGGTATTTTTAGGCATACCCAGGAATCGGTTCGGTATGGGTATTCGGTATACCGGTATTTATTCGGTATTTGCTGGAAATGTGTTACGTACAAAGTCAAAACACTGAATTTCAAATTTACAAGGTCATGGATTTAGACATTTCCAAGGTCAGATGCTAGAAAATTCATCAAAAGCAATGGGATTTACAGTTTTTAGGAACTTTTTAAATTATTTTTTAGTTTTACTAGAGTGAAAATCGTTTCTATAAATAATTTTGGCTAAGAGAAATGCTTCCATTGTACTGTACTTTTAAGACCTGCCAGTATGGAGATCCAATGAGCAGTGACAGAAGTACATACAGTATGTACGTACAGTAGAGACTTGATTATTAGGAGCAGTGTGAAGTTAAGTCAAACCTAGCCCTACGCTTTCTAATGACAAAACGAGTTCGGGACAGAGAGGGAGTAGGGTCAGAGGACTAAAAATCCTTCAAATTCGATATTTTGAAAGGATATCGTATAGAATATGTTTCTCCATGCCCGACAAATTCAAAATTACAAAGAAAGCAATGTGATCATAAAGAATTTTCGATAAAAAATGCAATAAGCTGGACAAAAAATACCGATTCCCAAATACCTGGGTATTCCCAAAATAATCGGTATACCCGGTATGGATATTTATTAAAATACCTGGAATCGGTAGGTATTTATTGGGTAGGTATTCCCAAAAATACCCATTTTTCGGTATGGGTTCGGTATACCCAATCAACAGTAAGGGGAATACTGAAGCCTTTGACACCAATTACCGTAAAACCGCTAGCAATAGCGCTTTGCTATTATGTTTGGTGCCTGCTTTTGAGGGCGCTATTATTGGAAGCTTTACGGTAACCGGCAAAACTATTAGACTATAGCTACCGTATATTCTCGATTAGAAGCTCTGTTTTTTTTTTCAAGTTTCTTTTAGATGGGCTTGTATTTTTCAAGTTCTATAGGAAACATTTTGTATGTAAATTCTATGACCCATCGTGCTTATAAAGTGCGTTTTTGTAACAACTACATTTCAATTCTTACAGTACACACTCATGAGCGTAATTTAGGAGCAACTAAGGCTTAACTAATACGGTCAGGCACTAACGCCGTTTATGGTACCGACACCATATATGGTACCGGTAAGTAGTACCATACTGTATATGGTAACGTCACCATACATGGTACCGCATATACGGTACGCCCACATTCGGCCACCGTGGTGGTATGTACCATATAAGGGGCCGGTACCATATGGTACAACTCCGTTCAAATTTCGTACCATTATGGTACCGGCATAAATATACAGTATAGCCAAAACAGCGTTAAGTGCGTGACTGTAAGATGGCACTTTCACAAATTCTCACCTTTTTACCTCAAAACTTATTATAATGATTTTTGCTTTGTCTCAAATAGTATCCTATGGTTTTCTATTCGAGACTAGGCTTTTATTGTTTCAGACTTGCTTGAGGGGGTATCACGTCTTTTCCTCGCGGACAGTTCCTCGCGCGACAATTCCTCGCCGACTTATACGGCGATTTTGCAAAGGTGGATGTAAAATTTTGAAGGTGCCTAGTTGGGCCACTGCCCAACAAGGGCGAGAAAATTTCGCAAAAATAGCCTTCAAAAACGTGTTTAAAAAGCATTCAGAGCTTAAAATTGAGAGAATTTACACGTTGTAGTAGTTTAAATTGGCCTGGTTGGGCTTCTGTCCACCAGGGCGAGAAATTTTTGAGAATTTAGCCTTCGAAAACGCATGTAAAAGGTATTCTGAGCGTAAACTAGACAGTTTTAGTACATAATTAATACATTTCTCTTATTTTTGTCTAATTTTTTTCCTCTCTACCAACGCCGCAAAGGGAGTTGTACGCACCCTACACCCCTGGGTACGTCACATGCAACAACACACAGGGAAAAGTTGTGAGCGATCCCTCTAAGATAGTCATGCAGGAGGCTGTTGCGATAACACGAAATTTGGGAGGGACATGACCAGCTGACAGCTCGAAATCTGTCATGATAAAGGTACGGGACAGCCCAGGTTGATGATGCTGGTAGATGTGTTCCGTTTTGCTGGACACACAGCAATGAACAAGAGGGTGCATGGCGCCCAAGTAATGAAAGGAAAGAGCTTGAATTCAGACAATTGACACAAGTTCAAACCCCAAGATTCTTAGCTTAGTTTTGAAGAAATCGATTTTAGCGAGTTTTCTGCTTGTAGTCTGACATACCACTATTCAGTTCTGCAAAAATTTGGATAGATTTTTAACTATTTTTAAGGTTTTTGGACGATTTTCTGGAGACCGACCCAAATTAGTCCACCTACTATATTATCAAACTTCTCTCTACTGCACTTAGTTTTTCGGCATGTTTACGCGCGATCAGCAAACAGAGAAATAAAACAAGACTTTCAGCACTGTCAGATGTGCATTGCTGTCAAAAATGATTTACAACCGGCTAACCGATTGTCGCCGACCGGCCAAGTGACCCGTGCCCTGCATTAGGCTTGATAAGAACATACTGTACGCTCGGCATATTTATTCCTACATACGAGGAAAAGTCGCGCGGGGAAAAGACGTAGCTAGGAAAAGTCACGCGAGGAAAAGTCGGCGAGGAACTGTCGCGCGAGGAAAAGACGTGTAGCCGCTTGAGGGGCTCCTACTCGAGACTATACGATATACAAAAGCATCAGCATACATGTACTAGAGGGGTTTGGGGGTTACCCCTCTAGCTGGAAAGGCCAAACCCCCCTCAGTCCCCGCCCGAGACAGGTTAAGGGACCCCCACCGATCCAAACATACAAGTTATAATAATGATTTATAGCGTCATTGCTGAAAAAACGTGCTAAAAACGCATTTCCAGGCGTTTTGGAGCTTTTTGAAATTTCAAACGCCTGTCTGGACGAAGCCCCCCCGACCCCCACCTGAGCAACCCCCCTACCCCCACCCCAGGTCGGCCCGGAGCTGTTACAATGTATTGTATGTGCATCAGCATTAACTTCGCACCATTATAGCCGCGATTCACTGAGTAGTAGAGATTTTCACCATACGAATTCTGAGTTCGATGTTCAAACTTTTCCTCCTCGGCCAGTCGATCGGCCCATTCTTGAGCGAATCTGCTCAGTTCAGCGTCTAAACTTAGCGGCTCACTGCCGTGTTTCCGTCGGTAGTGATTATGCGAGTCCACAACCTGAACATCAAAGCAACTAGACTACGGTAAAACTGGGAGTGAATGCCCACCTGCTGCACGAATGAGTTCAGGTCGAGATGGCTGGAAAAGTCTGTACGAGTTACACTTGAGTCGGGGCTTTTGTAGTGGTGTTGGTCTGTATCAAAGGAGGAGTCTGATGATTTAGGCACGCTGCAAAAGAGCATTTGTAATATAAGCTATACCCTGGCAGTCTATCAGAAGCCCTGCAATTGTCAGAAGTTTTCCTGAAAATCGAGTGACTACGTAAGAAGCAACCGCAAATTACACAAATTTACGACAGCCCATGTGCGCATAGCTTGTAATCTCTGAACGCCACTCTGTCTTTGATCATCTGGTGGGTGGGACTACTGTTGTTTGGTATTGGGTTTTCCGTTTGTGTATGTGTATGTGTATGTGTATACACAATTACCTTCAAATGTGTATGGTAATTTGTGTATACACATTCAGAAAAGCAATGTGTATTTTTGTGTATATTTGTGTATGTGTATTGTATTGAAAATGCAAATTTTTTGGTAGATTTTGAGCCAGAAATGCTAAGAAAATAAAATCTCTCAATGTCTGTTGCTTTAAGCCTTGGATAGCTTTGAAATCGAGTTACTTAGGCCATTTGAAGGCTTTATCAGGATATCTACCGTTTATTACTACAGCAAAAACATCGAAATTTTACGATTCTGTTCGAAATTTTATCGACTTTTGCTGATCAAATACACATACACAAAAATACACATTTCGAGAAGTGTTTGTGTATGGTAATGTGTATCTGAATTTTCAATGTGTATGTGTATGTGTATGTGTATACACATTGAAAAAACAATGTGTATTTTTGTGTATGGTAAATGTGTATGTGTATACACAAACAACAGTAGGTGGGACATACAATTTGAAGTAGTATTGCTGTCTCGACGCGGAATACGTATAAGGCAAACTGTATGCTACGCAAACTACGATGCTGATTTTACGCAGCGCTCAACGCTGGTGGGAGGGGAAAATAAAGAAAAAAGAAAAAATATTTTTTATCGGATTCAATCAGAGGAAGGAATCATTGCATTCGCATAATACACGCAGTCAAAAAAGTCATTTTGTACTTGGAAGGGGCTAAACTGGCTAACAATTCTTCTTTTTATTATTTTTATTCGTTTCTTCACTTCGGTCGGCGGCAGCAGTGCAGAGTAGGAGAGAGAAAGGAGTGGTTAGGTAATAGGAGCAGCTAAGCTTCATTGGATTCCTAAGGTAATACGTCGCCTTTCTAAAATATTTATTCTGCTTGTTCTTTTGCATTTTTTATGTTCGCGATCCTCGTCGTTTAATTTTTTACTCCGAAAAAACAATGGCGGAAAATAGCGTCTTTTATACGGCGGCTATTCTTAATTTCACGAAGACCGGCCTCGAGCGTCTTTTATACGGTAGCTCATGTTCTGTCAATTTGAAATGGATTTGGATTCAAACTACCCTCTTTTCAGAGATTACAAGCGTAAGTAGAATACGCTTTACATGATAAGGTGAGTATACAGTAGTTGTTTGTTTGTTTGTTTGTTTATGAGTTCCACTGTCCTTTCGGACAGCTCAGGACACCCCTCGCTCTTTTCAGAGCCCTTCAATGGGGTAGCCCTGTCTACAAACAACCCTCCCCTTTGCTGCCATTAGGTTCAACGGCAGCGCCGGTTCGGTTCCCATTTACCTATATTTCCTGCGTCGCAGATAAGGGAAGCAAGGAGACAGGTTCTGACTCAACGCACTACACAACTGTCCCATAATAATAATAATAATAATTTATAGAAGCGTCTTCAAACCAAGACTAGCAGCTAACCAGCAGCCGAGAGGCGGTGGCACATTGGCAGCGAATTCACTTTCTACATTGCCAGGCGGATCGTAATTGCACACCACGTACACATGGCCGTGCTTGGCTACTGCCAAGCCAACTCCCAGCCGTCGAACGTTCTGCCAGACCATCTGTGTAAACGCCCCTGAACAGTAGCTTACACTGAACTGAATTCATACAAACACCTACTCTATATTATCTCCACAAGCCATTTATTCCAATACACTACATACAGGTTACAGGTTGTCCATAAAACCTTCACTTCCATAAAACTTCTAGCTTTAGTTTGAGCACACCGAGCTTTTAGCTTTTGGTCTCATCTTTGTAAGAGCGCCAAATGGCCGATTGATTGGCAGGTCGCCGGCCGAAAATATACTATGTACTGTTTAGAAAGCATACATGTAAAAGGGGGTCTGCCTGCCCCCAACCTGACTTAGGCCACCCCCTCCTCCCCGAGACGAATTTCCCGACCCCGCTCTTATTTTCTGGCTTGCGATTTTTTGCAATTTCAGACACAAAATTTCCAAAATCACCTGTAAAAGAGAACTTTTTTATCTGTATTTCAGCCCAAATTAGCGATTTTTGCCGATAAATTGCGATTTGGAAGCGTTTTTAGTGCCAAACCTCCTCCCAAAATTAGAGCTCATACCGCCACCCCCTTCAGCGGATGACCTGTTACATGTATGTTAAAAAGTATACTCAAAAATACCCATACTCGGGTACACTTATGTACACTTACAGTAGTACTTTCGATGGTACTTTACTTACCCATGCTAGGTATTTTTCGAATATTCGTACTACCCAGGTATTTACCAAAATACCTGGCAAACTGAGCATGTTTTAACCAGGGATGTGGTGACGTGTGTTTTTTTCGGTGTTTTTTTCGTTTTTTTTTTAAAAAAAGCGTTTTTTCCTAAGGGTCGGATAAAACCTAAATCGCGCAAAAAACTAAAGCTAAAAATAGCTAATTTATGTAATTTTTCGGTTAAAATGGACTTTTGCTATGTATAATTGGCCATACTGACTCAAAACTGTTAGAAAAACAACAGAAAAGACCAAATTTGGTATGATAAAATCAAAAACGCAAACTGCAGTAAGAAAATTTGCATATAGCGGAGCCTGCGTTTATTGCGCTGTTTTAGATGAAAAACAAAAAGCTAAAAGATGTCGCTAAGTTGGCTCAGTTGGCAGCTGGCTGCCTCTGAGTCACGGCGGACCCTGTATCCCTAGCGGCTGTAATCGGTTCAAAACCAGTCTGACTGCAATTTGACAAAGCAAAGCCCACCCAGACCAGCTAGACCTGGTAACAGCCAGTAGATAAATAAATGGGAACCAACTGGATCTGCCATTGCACCAAAGCCGCTCCACAAACTCTGCCACGTTGGAAAAGAAGATCAATGACGTCAGAAGCTGTCTGAGAAACCAATTATTCCGGAGCTCTCTGGCGTATGGAGCACCAGCGGCCGTCGGGAGCTGACAGCATATGACGTCAACAGACTGGCAGTGAAAAAAGGGCAAACGTACTAGACGACCATTACTGACTCGGGGCTGCGAATCGACAACTGCGTCTAATCGTAGGGCCGTACAACACAACCGCCGCTACATCGGATCGGATCGGATCGGACCGGATCGGATCGGATCGGATCGGAGCTAAAAGATCCGTCTGCTCATATGTACTAAAGCTAGAAGTAGATTCCGGTTTTTTTGGACAACCTGTACCAGATTTTCTACGTATGTCGAGAAATGGTGATTGGCTTACCAGAGTCACTGGAAAATTGGGCTTTGGAGAAATCGTATTTAGAAATCGATTCGTACCATTTCTTGACTGGAAGTTCGCCTAAAACCAGTGGCAGAATTTAGAGTGACAAGTTAGAAAGAAAGTATCTAAGCTTCATATAGTTACCCACTATAAAAAAGCTTAGTAAGTAAAGGCAGCACAGTTGGTCAAGTGGTTTAATTCACAGTCTACTATGCAGCATGTCGACTGCACAAGTTCGACCCCTCGGCGGGCAAGTGCTTGGTCAGCTGGATTAATCTTTCGGGAAAGGAATTATAGTAAAAGCAACCTGAGACAGGCTTATTAATCGAGTGGTAGGTGTTCTGTCCAAATTTGCACTTCTCTCTAGTCACCAGCTGGCCAGCCTTAGCTAACCGGTCTGCCCATTCTTGGGCATAGCTATTCAATTCAGGACTCAGTTCCAGATCCGGCACTCCATGTAAGGAGCGATGTAGATTGTGAGCCAACAACACCTAAAAGGTACAGGCAGCCTACAAAACAAACCAACCCTACAGTACCTCTTGTCTGTAAGTCTGCAACATCGCACTATTGTTTTTACCGCCAACTTCGAGGCTGGAAGCTGGGTACGTACTGGCAACGGTAGTTTGACTGGGTGCCAAAGAAGGGGTAGCATAGCCCGATGGAACCATATTTGGACTTTCCGGCAGCTTGTACGTGGTAGTAATGACAGGAGCGTCTGCGCTGGAGTACTGTACCTACAGTACCAACCAAGCATAAAGCAGTCGGGCACTTAACGCCGTTTAGGGTACTGACACCATACAGTGTTTTATGTACATATGATACATATTACTGTATATGGTTAGACCTAATTCGTTCGTAGTACTACAAACTACATATTTTCGGCGATTATGACGTCATCAAGACTACAAATTAACTAAGACTACATATTATTTTGGCTGACTACAAATTGACTACAAACATACTTTTTCATAATTTTCGAATTTGTAGTCACTTTTCTTAGAAATTTTCTGATTTTTTAATGTAATTTTATATAAATTGAGTCCCCAATCGGCCTTTGAGCTGTCTTGAACTTATGATAAGCTTACCAAATAGCAAGAACGAAGCTATTTTTTATGTAGAAAGATCGTTTATCCATTTTTCCTGCTCTTTTACCCGTATAAATTTTCAAAGAAAGGTGACCACATGATTAGACCTAATTCGTAGTACTACAAACTACTAACTACAAACTACATATTTTCGGCGATTATGACGTCATCACGACTGCAAATTAACCAAAACTACATAATATTTTGGCTGACTACAAATTGACTACAAACTACTATTTCAGAATTTGCGAATTTGTAGTCAATTTGTAGTCATTATTTTTGCACATTTTCCGATTTTTTAAGAAGTTTTATATAAATTTTGCTCCCAATCGGCATTTTTGAGCCGTCTTGAGCTCACGATAAGCTTACCAAACTGGTGAAAGCATACCTGGAAGGAAGATATTTTTATGTACAGTGTTAGAAAAATCGTTTTTCCAATTTTCCCGCTTTTTTACCACCATAAATTTTCAAGGAAAGAAGACCTCATGATTGACTTTTGTACATTCGTTCGTGCTTTTTATTGCCTTAGTTTTTAAAAAATGTCTAATTATATTTTTAGAAAAATACCAAATGTTCTGCATTGGAATTCTTTAAACATTGAATTCCATCTGTTTCTTTCCAGAAATATCTATTAAAAAAGACGATTTTTTTCACAGGAAAACAATTAACAGGCTTCTGGTTACTATTTTTGCAAAGCATTACTTTGACTGATTATTCAACTGACAAAAATTTGCAGAAATATCGAATTTTTGACGTTTGGTAACCTGACTACAAATTACTGTTGGCCAGTCCGACTTGAACCTGGACTTACTAATAGGTTTTTAACCTGAAATCTCTGGACTTGAACCTGAACCTGAACCTATTTTATTTCAGCCGGACTTGAACCTGTTTCGTTTTACTGGACTCACTCAATAGGTTCAAAATTTGAGTGAAAATTTAGGCAAAATTTGTCAAATTTGCGGTTGGATTGCACAACATTCTCATGGTTTCTTGTTTTTACACCTATTTTTCAAACTGAATATGCGAGAAAACGAAACTACTGCCCCACAAAATGTGGTTTTCGTCTTTCATTACTAGTAGACAGGCTTATATAGCTCAGAAAACTTGCGAGCAGTGCAAAATTTGAACAATTCTTGAAATTATCAGTGGACTTGAACCTGAACCTATTGTCCAGGTTTTTTAGATGATGGACTTGAACCTGGACTTGAACCTGAAATTTCGATGTTGGACTTGACTTGAACCTGAACTTATTTTTTCAACCCCGGACTTTCCAACAGTACTACAAATTGACTACAAACTAAAACTACATATTTTTGAACCTGAATTTGACAACTACAAACTAGACTACAAATTATTTTCGCGAAAATTTTTAACTACAAACTAAGACTACAAATTGAAATTCTCTGAGTAAATAGGTCTATATATGGTGTATCAATACCTAGGCTAGTAGCACCATATATGGTACCCCCACGTTCGGGGACTGTGGTGCCGGTAGTACGAAATGAACAGAGTGGTACCATATATCGTACCGGTAGCCGTACCAATGCGAAGGTAGAGGTACCATACATGGTACCACCACAGTAGCCGAACGTGAGGGTACCATATTTGGTACCGGTCCCATAAACGGTGTTAAGTGCCTCTGACTGTAAAACAAAGATAAACCAAACTGTCTTACAGTCTTAGAGAAGTAGATCGTCCTCCCGTCCGAGCCGATTTCTTTCACCGTTTGTTTATACTTTTGGGTGGTAGTGGGAGGAAAAATTGGATTGGGTTGCAGCAGCTTAAAGAGGTCAAACGATAAGCATGCCTGATTTAGCAGAAATAGAGCACATACTACACTGTCTTCGATTATTTCTGGAGCTTGTGGTTGCTGCCATTTCGTTAGTTGTTGCTTTAGAAAATAGTCTCTATATTTAGCAAAATCAGACTCAAACTGCTTACCTTTTCTTTGGGTGAACGAAAGCAACAAAGCATGGTGGAAGCGTATGTGTAAAGTGCCGTCTAACACTACCACTGGGTCTGTTTGCAAATGGAAATCGGAGCTAAACTTGTGCCAGTCCCGTGACAGGCCGCAACAGTTTGGATGAAAGGCTGTCTATGTGGTATTGTATGCAAATTTATGTCTGTACCAACAAGCTGAACAATGTTTTTAGGTTAATTATAGATCGGTTATGTTCGTGCATTAGTTGAAGACTTCAAGTTTGATCAGTATGATTGAATGTAAAAAGAGCAACAGAAGGAAGCCTAAGCTAAAGCCAAACAAAACAACACAATAGGAAAAAACAAAACATAACGTATAAACTAAACAAACAATTCTTGATTAAACTAAAGGTAGGAAGGAAAAGTCCATCAAAATAAGAGAAACTAATGAAGTATGTACTAAAACTGTCTATTTTATGCTCAGAATGCCTTTTAAATGCGTTTTTGAAGGTTAAATTTTTCCAACCAGGCACTTTCAAAACTTTACACCCCCTTTGCAAAATCCTGTACTCCACTGTAAAGCCATTGAATATAAAGTATTTTACATTGGGATGTTTTACTGGTTTTAGTGCGGTTCCAGTCTAGAACTTCCTCATTGTCTGCTTTTCGATTTTTCCCCACCCCAACATAGCGGAAATTGGCAAAGTAAATTACTGCTTCGGCTAGAGACAATTGAAGCTATTCGATCGGACACTTGGTCCTGAACTAATTCGGCCTTGCTGTAGTAATCTGTAAGTGCTGCGTAGATAAGAAGCCTGGCTATGAAGCTATACTATATAAGCTAAATAGTGTAAAACTTCTCCAATTGCAGCGCCCTTTACGGACAGCCCGAAAATATAAACGCACACACTCTAATAGTAGCGCCCTTCTAATAATAGCGCTCCCACGCGCACTACTATCAACGCTTTGTACGTGTTTCCTATGTAGAATACTGTCCATTTCAGACAATTTTCTTTGATTAAGCTTGCAAGCATTAGTCAGACTAAAACTCGTATAAAGATTGCTGACAAAAATGCCATGTATTTTCAGAAAAATGAGCATACTTGAGATGGCCAATGTAGCACGCGCATGCTCCAATAAAAGCGCCCCCAAAAGGAATCATGAACAAATAAGCTAATAGTAGAAATGTTTGCGGTATTTTGTACAGACATCATCTCAAAAAGGTTGTTTCCTCATAAGCAGTAAACGCTGCATAATTCTGAAAAGGCCATTCAAACGGCACATACAGTAGATTACATAGCCCTTAATTAGTGCAATCGATTTTTATTCGACATTTAATTGGTGCTTTAGAAGCAGCCAAACCAATCAACCAAACCCTTAGCTATATTGATTTGAAGATCTCAGCCATTAAGAAGAGAACGCTTTTAAAACTTTTCCAATAAACTTTCCCCAGTGCATTGATGGCGTTACAAAGGCGTGCGGCCCGGTGCGAAATAGAATGAGAATTGTCTCAATCGCCTAGTATCCTATTCAATCATGCGGCTATCAAACCCGGTTGCTTGAATCGATGCCCCGACGGCCGGCAGCTTGCCTTTGCCTCCAAACTTGGCAATAAAAGCCTGATTGATGGCTGGAATTTTAGCGTCTAATTTTTATACGCTCCCATAAAAACCGGCCCAGCGGGCTAGAATGAATTCGCCTAGCCACCTTGTGCCCTCTTTAGCTATTCAAAGAGTTTTCTGCCGCGCAGTGCAGGTAGCCGAGAAGCTAATGAATCTAGCTGTCAAAGCGGCGTGCCAGCCCAAATCTCCGGCACTTCTTCTAATCATCACATGAGTGCAAATCGAATGATTAAAGTCTGCACCTGCCTCGAGAGTTCTGTTTGCTAGCCTCTCGTCTGCTAGCCCAGCCTCCCTCTCTGCCTCCTTTTTGCCATTGATTTTACCATTGCCCATAGACTCTGCAAGTCGCGCAGAAGAGTTATTAATTTGTGTCATTTCGTGACAGACCTATCATTGCGCTGCTGCGTCAAGACCGCCTATTTTTCTCCGTCGTCTGAATTTTTAATCTCACCGAGCCCAATTTCAGCTAGCTACTAGGCCATTAGCCGGCCAGCCAAACCGAATTAGGAATTGGCTTCCAGTTGGTATTGCGCCAATTTAGTGCACATCTGGCAACTTCTAAATCATTCATCTCTTCGTTTGCCCAGTCCTACTGCTGTATAGAGTCAGTTTGTGTTATCCGACGCCACAGTGTAATAGGGTAAGCTATCTATGTATCTCCTAAAGCGTATTCTACTTACGCTTGTAATCTCTGAAAGAAAAGAGGGTAGTTTGAATCCAAATCCATTTCAAATTAGCAGAACATCAGCTACCGTATAAAAGACGCTCTTCGTGAAATTAAGAATAGCCGCGCTATTTTCCGCCATTGTTTTTTCGGAGTAAAAAAATTTAAACGACGAAGATCGTGAACATAAAAATGCAAAAGAACAAGCAGAATAGGTATGTTAGGAAGACGACGTATTACCTTAGGAATCCAAAGAAGCTTAGCTGCTCCTATTACCTAACCACTCCTTTCTCTCTACTACTCTGCACTGCTGCCGCCGACCGAAAATAATAAAAAAAGAAGAGTTGTTAGCCAGTTTAGCCCTTTCCAAGTACAAAATAACTTTTTTGACTGTGTGTATTATGCGAATGCAATAATTTATTCCTCAACCAGTTCAAGTCCTCTGATTGATAAATTCGATAAAAAGATTTTTCTTTTTTGTCTTTATTTTTCTCTCCAGCATTGAGCGCTGCGTAAGATCGGCGGCGTAGTTTACGTAGCTTACCGTAGTTTACGTGGCCTTATTTTTCGCGTTGAGAGAATAAAAGTAGTTCAAATTATGATGCTCCACCAGATGATCAAAGACAGAGTGGCGTTCAGAGATTACAAGCTATGCGTACATGCGCCGTATAAAGGTCGTAGGGATGGGCCGGTATAAAAATACAGGTCGGTCAGAATCTGTTTTGTGCAAAATTTGATTCTAGCTACGGTTCTTGACATAGTCTTGAGGTTTTTCGACACGAAAACATGAGATACTACGGTAGCAATTTGCAGATTTTCTGAGAAATCATTCGCAATTGTGGGACACTACCCCCAATAGCAGAAACCTACCATATTACCTTAAGAGTAAGATTGAATCTAAAAGTAAGTCTAACTTCATCCTAAGGTTCATTCATCCTGAACCTACGTAGAAGCCTAAAACCTGATCACAGTGCTGAATAGAAGTCCTCGGTTCCAAATAAGTGAGGGATAGTGTCACTCTATCTAAATCGTATAATCAGCGCGTCATGCACGCCGCTTCCCTCGCAATTTGACAGCGAAACCTAGCTTAGCCTGCTGTACGTAGACTACACAAAATACTGGAATTTATCTTGCAGCTTTAGTTTTAAGCAGACGAATCTTTTAGCTCCCGATCTTATTTGAAAGAGCGCGCCCGGGCCGACAGATTGGTAGGTCGCCGGTCAAAAAGAAATCACTGAGTCTCCTACTGTAAGAGTTTAAAGTGAGCATAGTTTGCGCATAGTCAACCTGCGATTTTGTTCTGTTTTTAAGTTTTCTAATGTTTTATTATGGCTTTCGCCTTAAATGGTGACCCAACTGGGCGCGCACTCTCTCGAATAAGACAGGAAGCTAAAAGATCGGTCCATTCAAATCAAAGCTGAAAGTAAATCACCGTTTTTTGACAATCTGTGTCATACTGTATATGTACCATCTCATACTGTGTCATATATGTGTCATATTTGATTAGCATTTTGAAAGCCGTGTAATACTGTATAGAGTACTGAAATGAGCTCAGAATAGCTTATTTGAATGAAAAATAAGCCAAAAAATCCTTGATATTAGCCAACAATCGGGCTTTTTGGCTTACCACCCTCTCAGCCCCCGCCCCATCAGGCGCTCCTACTCCCCTCAGCCCCCCTCAGGAATTGAAAATTCAGCCGAAATGCTAGCCCATGTCTGGGCTAAGGGGTGGTTAATTTTAGAATCCTGAGGGGGATTGAAGAGGGTTGCGGCGGCTGAATGGGGTTGAGGGGGACGGGAAGCCGAAAAGTCCGATTTTTTACTAAAATCAAGATTTTTAGGCTCATTTTTCAGTAAAATAGGTTAAAATAAGCTATTCTGAGCTCATTTACACCTAATCTAGGCAAACTTTTATCAATAATTTTCTATACAAAATTCTTCCTAAAAATTCCTGAGGGGTCAACCCCTTTTCCCTTTTGTGCATAATGCTACTTACCACCCTACACATAGGCCAATTACGCTTCATTTAGCAGCCAAAGCTTATAAGCGGCTAGGTGTCACCCGTGCCACACAGCTTGTGGTCTGTTGTGCTCCAAACAAAGCTTAAAAGCGTTCGCTTTACTACTCGTTAAGAGTGGGCTTTGGTGACTTAATGGAGCTTAGAGGGCGGCAACAGCTCTTAATATTTAATAATAGTAATAACACAGCGCGGCCAAGAATGTGAACTGTAGTAGAAAACGTGATTAGCCGTCTGTCCCTGGCTGCTGCTGGTCTAAGCGGCAGAAATCGATAGAGGCATAGCTGAGGGCGTCAAAAACGAATATTCTCATTGTCTCTGCATTGTTTCAGAACCGGTCAGTGGCGCGCCCGCCCGCCAGAAATGGTCCAAAGCTACGCGCGCAACGGCCCCGGCCAGTACTTCCACCCTCCAGAGAGCGTGATTCTCTACGCGGTGGGAGGAACTGCCTTTATTGTGATCGTTATTGCGGCGGCGGTCGGGTTTCTGATCAGAAAAACCCGGCTCAATTGGTAATCTGTGCTTTGCACCTGATTTATGGCGCAAATTACGATCGCCTCTGGCTTAGAAATCGAAACGCCTCTGTGTACTTTATCACCTGACCGCAGTAAATGGGCCGTTTGGAGGCTAAAAAAGAGCTCGCCTTTTGCCAGAAGTACACTGCCTATCTACCAAGCTGAACCTAAATCAATAAGCTAAAACATACCGGTACCAGGGGGCATACATGGGGACGGGGTTTTCATGTGAGATGTGGGGTCGAGGGTATACATGGGCCGGAAAAATGGATTGGGGGTAGTAGTCAAAATCCCAAAATTTGGGGGTGATCCTGCTGGTTTGTGAGGGGGCTCGCGGCCATCTTGGTGGGTGGGTCAGGTACAAAAGTCGGCTTCAGGAGGGTGAGTGGGGCGTTTAGGGGGGTCGAGGCCAAGTTGGGGGTGGGCAAACCCCCTGGTGTATGGTTGAGGGGGTACAAAATTTCAAAAAGCTCCGAAACGCCTGGAGTGCGGGGGTGTTTTGAAACTTTGAAACTTTATTCCTGCCCACGATTTAACAAAGCAAGTCAAAGGCTTTAGCAAGTTACTTTCAAACTAGGCCTACCCACTCCCTCTACAGCCCCGAGGCAGTAATGCATGTATTAGCATACATGTAACAGGGGGTCTAGGGGTCTGCCCCCCACCCGACTTAGGCCAGACCCCCCGGATGGGGACCCCCGAGACGATTTTTCCCACCCCTCCGATTTTTCTGGCAATTTTTGCGATTTTTTTAAAATTTTAGACACAAAAATGGCCAAACTTGTCGGCAAAACAGCACTTATTAGCTGCATTTCAGCCGGAATTAGCCATTTTTTATGATTTCTTAGCCGAAAAATTGCGATTTTTTCGATTTTTGAGCGTTTTTCAGTGCTCAACCCACCTCCCAAAATTTGGGCTCAGACCCTCCCCCGGCCGGCGTCAGATACCGCAACCCCCCTCCCCCTTCGGCGGATGACCTGTTACATGTATGTGTATTAGTGGTTAGGTTTGGGGTAGTAGCGTACCTATGGGATGTAGATTGGGTCACCCCTTTGTGGTGGAGATAGGATGGAAAAATTAGGCAAAAATAAGAGAAACGAAAAAATTATGACTTTTACCTGACTATTTTATGCCCAGAACTAATTTTTCGAAAATTTCTTGACCAGCATTGGGCAGAAGCCGAATTGTCAATTTTCGCTCAGAATACATTTCAATTGCGTTGTTAGCGCTAATTTTTCAAAATTTTCTCGCCCTAAGGGGCAAGTGGTCTTGTATGATTCAGCAGCTCGCATCGTCTTTGCGTCAATTAGTCTTTACTTGCATCCTGGTCGGACCGTAAATTGCCATGCTAGCTACCGTATCTACTAATAAATTCTCGGCGAGAACCGTAAGCAGTTTAGATGAACAGGGTTTATCTCTTGTCATCTTTTATGTATACTAACCACACTATTAATCTTATTTTAAATAAATAAAAGCTTTCGTAAGAAAGAAGACATTCAATCAAATCTGTTTCGACTTGAACTGGTTCAGGTACGAGCAGAATCTGCTGGAAATCGCCGAGTCTCAACCGGAGTACGTTCGGCAAAAGGTGAAACGCCATCCTACGCTAGACACCCTCTATGATGAAGATGTTGAGTCCCAAATCGCCGCAGGCCTGGCAGCCACTGTTGCCGTTGCTTCTGCGTAAGTTTATGTCGGGCCACCAGACGTATAATTGGTTTTCTCACTCTTTTCAGTCCAATTCCCAGCGCAGTCCGTAGACAATCGAGATTGCTCCTGGAGGACAAGGCCTCCGCCGGCAAACGTAGATTTATTTCCTGTTCTGCTCTGATTAGATTGTCAAATTTGCATATCACTACTGTGGTGTGTCTTTCACTCTTGAGCTTTAGGTATCCGGCGGACTCTTAGTAACCTAGCTAGACGCTTCTCTGAAATTACAGGTGACCAAGGATGGTATATGCTCTGTCGTTTCAAAACGCTTTCACCCACCTTTCGTATCTGGTGCTTCCATCAATCGGTCTTGTCTCTCATTCACCTTCACCTACTGTTGTTTGTATAAACACGCGCATGCACATACTCATTGGACAGTGCATGGTTACATACATACATACATACATACATACATACATACATACATACATACATACATACATACATACATACATACATACATACATACATACATACATACATACATACATACATACATACATACATACATACATACATACATACATACATACATACATACATACATGCATACATGCATACATGCATACATGCATACATACATACATACATACATACATACATACATACATACATACATACATACATACATACATACATACATACATACATACATACATACATACATACATAGAAGATCTGATACCAACAACAGTACCTTCACCACTTTTCACGCTGGACTTTTCTCTGTATTGGTGAATCTTACGTAATTTACTCTTTTTTTAGTATCGACAGGACCGCGCCTGGCCACTGTCCCCAGCGAGGATCTCAGCGAGAAGTTTACTGTGCCGCGCGCCCACACGCACACGGCCTCCATGTTCCGAAGTTTGGAGACGGGCCAAATCGATAAAAACTTGTACGATTATCGCGTAAGAAAATTTTTGTGGTTGTGAACCATTTTCATGTTTCTTTTTAACTTTTCAGCAAGACTCATCAGCCTCGTCTGAAGAGCCTATTATGAGCTTGTGCGGGTCACTGAACCTAGCTCTGACCTTTGACCCCAACCTGTCCCTACTGACGGTCAGACTGCGTCAGGCATCTGATCTGGTTGGACTCCGAACCGACGGACCACCCAATCCTTACTTTCGGTATGCTAATTTATTTGTCAGACAGGGCACAAAACAATAATTTTAAAAATCAGATTCGACGCTCCTGACCATAGAGTCTGCATTCAAGCTTTTATCAATGATAGGTATCGTTCTATTGCGTTTCTTCACTGAAGCGGTAGTTATTTCCAAAATAAGAATCGACGCTCCAATTAGAGCACTTGCCAACAACACCACCAACGGTCCTACTAGTGAAATGAGACTGAGCTTTTCGGCCTTCACTGTCCTTCCCTTCTTCTGACACTGTTTCTCTGTGTTGATATGCTTTAGATTCTTGTATTTCTCCATTATGTGCTCGATTATGAATCTCTTTCTGACCAGGGCCCGGTTAAAATCGGAGGCCAAAGCCCATTCCTTACGGTAGACAAAACCTCGTCGAAAGGTTGGCATGTCTATGCTGGTAACAACTTCCACACCTGCACAGTTCTGTTCCATCCACGGTTGGTTAACGTGGTTCATGAAGGAAATGTGTGCATATTTTCCGCTGGCAATTAGCTGGTCCACCAGAGTGTAGTTATAGTCTACATAGACTGGTGGATTGTTCAGTGTAGCACGTTTTAACTCACGACTCAGTCGAAACTCAGAGGTCTTCAGAGCACTGTTCAGTTGAAACTGCCTGAAGTTGGTGCCTTCGAACTGCACCAAGGTCAACTGGCCCTCTCTCACTGCATCCAAGATTGCCCAAGGGGTCGGGTAGACCTCTTTCTCAGGCAAATGCATGAGAATAGCGAAGAGTTGGTTCTGGTAGAGGTTGCTGAACAAACAAACCAGCAGACCAATGCAAGCGAAGTAGAGTCTGAAGCCTGTTTTGTCGCTGTGGCTCAATCTACAGGCCAGCCCTGACCTCAAGATGCTGATTAAACTGCTGCCAGAAAGAAATCTTGTTATGAATTTGAGACAGACTGCAGTCAAGAGCAACAGTAAGAGAGCAGTCCATACCCAGTGATCAAAGGTTCGAAAAATCAGAACGGCACTGGCTGCTACATCTGTTTGTTTGGATTTGCCAATTTCTATCATCAACTAAATTCATAAATGTCTTGACAGACAGACAGATGGAGCCAGAGCCCCAGCAAGATGCTGAGACCGAGACCGAGACCAAGATGGAGACAGAGACAGAGACAGAGACAGAGACAGAGACAGAGACAGAGACAGAGACAGAGACAGAGACAGAGACAGAGACAGATACAAAGACTGAGACAGAGACCAAGATGGAGACAGAGACAGAGACAGAGACAGAGACAGAGACAGAGACAGAGACAGAGACAGAGACAGAGACAGAGACAGAGACAGAGACAGAGACAGAGACAGAGACAGAGACAGAGACAGAGACAGAGACAGAGACTGATACAAAGACTGAGACTGAGACCAAGACCGAGACCAAGACCAGACCAAGACCAAGACCAAGACCAAGACCAAGACCAAGACCGAGACCGAGACCGAGACCGAGACCGAGACTGAGACCGAGACCGAGACCGAGACCGAGACCGAGACCGAGACCGAGACCGAGACCGAGACCGAGACCGAGACCGAGACCGAGACCAAGACCAAGACCAAGACCAAGACCCAGCCCAAGACTGAAACTAAGCCCAAAACCAAGAGCAAGACTGAGACCAACACCAAGATTAAGACTGAGACAAAGACTGAGACCAAGATTGAGACTGATACCCAAATTGAGAGCAAGACCCAACCCATACTAAGATCAAGACAGAGACCAAAACCTGAGCCCAAGATCCAGAGCAAGACCAGGACCCAGACTGAGACCAAGACTGAAACCCAGCCACTGACACACCCAAGCCCAGGCTAAGACAAATCCAAGACCAAGAGCAGGACCAAGGTTGAGACTGAGACCTAGATCAAGACTGAAGCCAGCACTATGATTAAGACTGAGACCCACACACTGTCACACTCCAACCAAGGCCAAGACCAAGTGTCTGGAACAAAGAGAATGACAGAGGCCAAGACTGAGACCTAGACCAAGATTGAGCTCAAGTCCATGACCAAGTCAAAAACCAAGCAGAGACTGAGACAGTGATGGAGTTGAACATCGAGATGGCAAAGAGAAAGAAGTACAAGATCAGGAGTAAAGCAGACCTGATCATCCAGAATGGACTGTGAAAATCCGAACACTCTATTCAGTTCAGGTGTCTGCCAAATAGAGTTTCCCGAAATGTCCGCCTCTCCATCCTTGATAGTTCCAAGCAATCCAGTCCAAGAATTGTTTTCCAGGTAGTTAACCGTTTCCACTATTTCATAGTCGACATCCAATGTTGCCAGAATGGTGGCCAGTGTTTCATAGCTTCTGCCGGCATATCTGCAGTTTACAGTGCGCCCGAGAGAGTTGTGACGGCATTTTGGCAAATTGTCAGCATCCAAAGCAATGCGAACCACACGCTTAGTGGCATTCATTGTGCTTTACTCACAATTCAGACTGGTTGGTCAAATGATGCTTGCTCTAGTTTGTTAGCCTTGCGCCTCTCAGGTTTCACTGCATACTGCAATAATCGTTTCAAACAAAATCAACATACACAGATGATAAATTTATTAACGTTGATGTAGTACTTATTTTAAACTTTGCTAACGCTATACTGTACTGTATTGTGCAATACAGTATAGTTTTACTGTAACTGTACTGTATATGTACTGTAGCTGCAACTGTGACTGTTCTATAGCTGCAACTGCAATTGTAACTGTAACTTTACTGTACTGCAGCCCTTCTGTTTTCTGGACTGGCGCAATCAAAATTTAATCATATTTATTTATTTGATTCGGTCTAACAGAAAACAAACAAACAAACAAACAAACAAAAATAAGAAAACTATTTCTGTTGGCATCAGATATAGCCTTTCTTTCCCCCACGAGCAGAGTTAATCAGTGAATGAAATAATAATTTCAGGGTGACACTGGCTAACGAACCAAGCACAAATCCGTTCACGCAACAGAGCAAAATATACCGGAAGACACGCTCACCTGAGATGGATGATGAATTCTACTTTGACGTATGTATCAAAGGAGAGAAGAGAGAGCGAGAGTGAGAGTGAGAGTGAGAGTGAGAGCGAGAGTGAGAGTGAGAGCGAGAGAGTATGAGAGTGAGAGTGAGAGTGAGAGTGAGAGAGAGAGAGAGAGTGAGAGTGAGAGTGAGAGTGAGAGAGAGAGTGAGAGTGAGAGTGAGAGTGAGAGTGAGAGTGAGAGTGAGAGCGAGAGAGAGAGTGAGAGCGATTGTGCAAGAGAGTATGAGAGTGAGAGTGAGAGCGAGAGCGAGAGAGTGTGAGCGAGAGCGATAGAGAGAGCGAGAGCGAGAGAGTGAGAGTGAGAGTGAGAGCGAGAGTGAGAGTGAGAGCGAGAGAGTATGAGAGTGAGAGCAAGAGCGAGAGAGTATGAGAGTGAGAGTGAGAGTGAGAATGAGAGCGAGAGCGAGAGAGTATGAGAGTGAGAGCGAGAGAGCGAGAGTGAGAGTGAGAGTGAGAGTGAGAGTGAGAGTGAGAGTGAGAGTGAGAGTGAGAGTGAGAGTGAGAGTGAGAGCAAGAGCGAGAGAGTATGAGAGTGAGAGCGAGAGTGAGAGTGAGAATGAGAGCGAGAGCGAGAGAGTATGAGAGTGAGAGCGAGAGAGTGAGAGTGAGAGTGAGAGTGAGAGTGAGAGTGAGAGTGAGAGTGAGAGTGAGAGTGAGAGTGAGAGTGAGAGTGAGAGTGAGAGAGAGAGTGAGAGTGAGAGTGAGAGTGAGAGTGAGAGCGAGAGCGAGAGAGTATGAGAGTGAGAGTGAGAGAGTGAGAGTGAGAGTGAGAGTGAGAGCGAGAGCGAGAGTGAGAGAGTGGGAGAGTGAGAGTGAGAGCAAGAGCGAGAGAGTATGAGAGCAAGAGCGAGAGAGTATGAGAGTGAGAGTGAGAGTGAGAGCGAGAGCGAGAGCGAGAGCAAGAGCGAGAGTGAGAGTGAGAGTGAGAGTGAGAGTGAGAGTGAGAGTGAGAGTGAGATAGAAAATAAGGCTCATCTAGCGCAGATAAGTATTTTAGGTAGCGGCTGGAGCCATGCCCAGCTGTAAGCTGGAAGTGCTGGTCTACGATTTTGACCAGTGTTCAGTCGACGAATGTATCGGCTACTGTTGGTTGTCACTTAACCGACTAGACATATCGTCCGACCGCGAAAACCCTACCGCCTTTTGGGCCGAAATACTGCCGGTTCAGCAAACTGATGTAAGTATGAGGGCAAAAATTTGCATACCACTGTTCTATGCAAATTTTTGTTCCAGGAAGGCTACGGCGAGGTTCTGTTCTCGATTACGTATCTGAGCAAAGCGCAACGGCTTACTGTTAACATCTTCAAGGCCAGACATTTACAGGCGCTGGACTCAATGATAGAGATTCCAGGTATACCTACAGGAGTATGTAGTGAAGTCAAAAATTTGCATACAGCTTCTCTTCAGCCCCCTGCGTGCGCGTCAGTCTGATCTGCGGCGGCAAAAGACTGAAGCGCAAGAAAACAGCCAACAGAAAGTCGACATTACACCCGATCTACAACGAGGCACTCACTTTCAACGTGCCTAAGGCGTCCTTGTGCGATATCGTGCTTGAAATAGAGGTATGTTCTTGTAAAATTTTAGACTCTCTATTATAGATTTTTGGGCTGGCACAGAGGCTAAGGGGAGGTAGAATTTTGAAATCGTGAGGTAAAATTTGAAAGCTTTGCTAAGTCAAGTTTCTTGGCTTCTTTTTTCCATGAAATAGTTTATGACTTATTTGCGCTTACGGGTTGTTAAAAAAACGGGAATTTACTTACAGCTTTAGTTTGAGCAGACGGATCCTTTAGCTTATTGATTTCGTTTGCAAAAGTGTGCAATGGCCGATCGATTGGTTGGTGGCCTGGCAAAAACAAGCCACGGCGTCGCGTACTGTAACGTGTAAAGTGAGTAACTTCAGTACACTGCTTTTTCATTCTTTTTTTCAGTTTTTGAATGTTTTTATCATGCTTTTGCCTCAATACCCGGTTGACACAGACACCGGAGCTTTTGCTCCGGTGTATGTCTCAAATTTTGTTGACCCGATGTACGGGAACATGAGGCGAAAATGTGAACAACGAGGCATGGCCCAATGTCAACGCGGAGACATCTTGCCATGTTCCGATGTCACCCTGTGACATCTATCCAAGGATCCATGTCACTGTGAACATGAGCGTTTGGAGACATGGGTTTGTGTTTCGCTAAGCGATACTTGAGCTACATGTGTTACTGTTTTGCTAAGTGCCACAGTTGCTTGTTTGCTTTAATAAAATTTGACCAAACAACTAACAAGCAAGTCAAATTTTACAGAATAAAGCATGTAAATGTTCGTTTACAACAGTACAGAACAGAACAGATACAACAATATAGTGAATATTATGCTTAAGACAGCTGCAATGATAAAATCGGAATCAATGAGACGAAAGAATGGCACGAGTCAGGGGTCAGGGAGCGTCAGTCAGGGGTGTATGGCTGCAGGGCGTTGCCAGAAGAATCACAGGCAAAACCCCAATGGCTGTTGGCTACATTGCGCACCACCTTCACGAAACTATAGGCAGACTTTCCCGTTAGATCGCGGTGGTACACTGCCACCACACAGCCAATCGGGAGGTGCTCCACTCTAACCTTCTTCACAGCGCTCCAGCCTGGCACCTGCACCCAGCTTGCACGGCCCTAAAGAGAGCGATGACAGACAAATCACGCACCCATGTCACTAAAGCGGGCATAAACAGGCAAATCATGCACCCATGTCACTAAAGCGGGCATAAACAGGCAAATCACGCACCCATGTCACTAAAGCGGGCATAAACAGGCAAATCACGCACCCATGTCACTAAAGCGGGCATAAACAGGCAAATCACGCACCCATGTCACTAAAGTGGGCATAAAAAGGGAAATCACGCACCCATGTCACTAAAGTGGGCATAAACAGGCAAATCATGCACCCATGAAACTAAAGCGGGCATAAACAGGCAAATCACGCACCATGTCACTAAAGTGGGCATAAAAAGGGAAATCACGCACCCATGTCACTAAAGCGGGCATAAACAGGCAAATCACGCACCCATGTCACTAAAGCGGGCATAAACAGGCAAATCACGCACCCATGTCACTAAAGCGGGCATAAACAGGCAAATCACGCACCCATGTCACTAAAGTGGGCATAAACAGGCAAAGCACGCACCCATGTCACTAAAGCGGGCATAAACAGGCAAATCACGCACCCATGTCACTAAAGCGGGCATAAACAGGCAAAGCACGCACCCATGTCACTAAAGCGGGCATAAACAGGCAAAGCACGCACCCATGTCACTAAAGCGGGCATAAACAGGCAAAGCACGCACCCATGTCACTAAAGCGGGCATAAACAGGCAAATCACGCACCCATGTCACTAAAGTGGGCATAAACAGGCAAAGCACGCACCCATGTCACTAAAGCAGGCATAAACAGGCAAAGCACGCACCCGTGTCACCAAAGTGGGCATAAACAGGCAAATATCGCACCCATGTCACTAAAGCGGGCATAAACAGGCAAAGCATGCACCCATGTCACTAAAGTGGGCATAAACAGGCAAAGCACGCACCCATGTCACTAAAGTGGACATAAACAGGCAAAGCACGCACCCATGTCACTTTAACGGGCATAAACAGGCAAATCACGCACCCATGTCACCAAAGTGGGCATAATCAGGCAAATCACGCACCCATGTCACTAAAGTGGGCATAAACAGGCAAATCACGCACCCATGTCACTAAAGCGGGCATAAACAGGCAAATCACGCACCCATGTCACTAAAGCGGGCATAAACAGGCAAATCACGCACCCATGTCACTAAAGCGGGCATAAACAGGCAAATCACGCACCCATGTCACTAAAGCGGGCATAAACAGGCAAATCACGCACCCATGTCACTAAAGCGGGCATAAACAGGAAAATATCGCACCCATGTCACCAAAGTGGGCATAAACAGGCAAATATCGCACCCATGTCACTAAAGCGGGCATAAACAGGCAAAGCACGCACCCATGTCACTAAAGTGGGCATAAACAGGCAAAGCACGCACCCATGTCACTAAAGTGGACATAAACAGGCAAAGCACGCACCCATGTCACTTTAACGGGCATAAACAGGCAAATCACGCACCTATGTCACCAAAGTGGGCATAATCAGGCAAAGCACGCACCCATGTCACTCAAGTGGGCATAAAAAGGCAAATCACGCACCCATGTCACTAAAGCGGGCATAAACAGGTAAATATCGCACCCATGTCACCAAAGTTGGCATAAACAGGCAAAACAAGCACCCATGTCACTAAGCTAAAAGCACCATGGGCATAACCAGGCAAAGCACGCACCCATGTCACTAAAGTGGGCATAAACAGGCAAATCACGCACCCATGTCACTAAAGCGGGCATAAACAGGCAAATCACGCACCCATGTCACTAAAGAGGGCATAAACAGGCAAATCACGCACCCATGTCACTAAAGTGGGCATAAAGAAGCAAACCATGGACCCATGGTGAACCAAGTACAAATTGTAAGGCGTGCTATAGCGTTGGCAACGGAAACCAGAAGACGCAAACTTGTATTAAAAATCCGAAATATGAAGCAAATAAATGGCGGGAACATTTTGTAAACTTCAAAAGTGATAAACAATGAAATGTGCAGTGTGGCCAAGAACTAACTCAGACGCAAAATTGCCATGAAAATCGATCCATCTTGGGTTTTGCACCCATGTCTCCTCAGAACATTGTTTGTATGTTTGTTCCATTTCACAATCCAATTCGCAAACAGGGGCTCCACTGCCGTTTCAGGCGCGAGCCTATGCCTATGCCGGAAGAGGAGAGTGAATAGGGGCAACCGCAGAGGTCATTACCGAGATCAGAGACATCAGGGGCTTGTACATGAGGTTGTGATGGAGAAGCAACCGGCACAGGAGGGGCGAGCACAGCAGACTGCTTTGCAGGGGCCAGCGGGGCTGCCGTAAGATGTACATAAGCTGCCAACAACGAATGCGCCATCAAAGCTCTCAGGGCATCTAAACACCATTTAGTGTGTCCAAGAGACAATAGGTCCAACAAATAACAATTTGTCACCTCGGTTAGCCGCTAGTAGACAGAACCAGCATGATTCAAAAGAGATTCTGCGAAAAATCCCATGTCAGGCAATGGCGGCTGAGGCAAGGCATATACTGCCAGCAGACAATAGGCTGAGCTGCTACCCACAGGCAGCAGGCAGCCGATTCAACTCACTGTCTGCCAAAAATCCCATGTCAGGCAATGGCGGCTGAGGCAAGGCATATACTGCCAGCAGGCAATAGGCTGAGCTGTTATCCACAGGCAGCAGACAGCCGATTCAACTCAATGTCTGCCAAAAATCCCACAGCAGGCAGTGGTAGCTGAGGCAAGGTCAGACGCTGCTAGTGCCACAGCCAAATGGGGTCAGGTTTCTCAATAAGTCCATCGCCTATCGATAAATAGCAATGAAATCGGAGCAAAGCACCATTCCCAAACACCACTGCTTGTCTCAAATATATCCATCTGCAGAATGCTTGACCACAAACTCCAATGTGCTTTTAACTAACTAATACCTGTTGGCAAACACCTTGAATTGCTCAACATCTAATTTGATTGTAATATGCAGCAATATTTACGAATATTTTATCAAACATTATGTTCATTGAGACATAGACTCATGTCGCAAAAATAACAAAAAACAACATCATCACATATTTCAGGTTTTGGAGTATGAAAGGGTAGACACCAAAGGGCTTCTTATAGAACCGATGTCCTTTCATTTCCCAACTCTAAAATCAACGAATTGGACATTGGGGAAGATTGCATGTCACATGCTTGTCCGATGTCAAATTTGCACCACGGGGCACAGCCCAATGTTCCAAGCAGTCTCATGTCATGTCCCAAAAAAAATGCCTTATGTCGGCGGACATAGTATGTCGCAGGTCGGTGCCAAGGGGTTAATACCGGATTTTTCAAATGCGTATGCGTATGCGTATGCGTATACGCATTCAAATTACAAATGCGTATGAGTTTGCGTATACGCATTGCAAAAACTAATGCGTATTTTGCGTATTGCGTATGCGTAATGCGTAATCTCAGAAACATTCAGAAATTTCACTGAACAGCTTTTTTACTCTACAGTATGCTGTTTAGGTATCAAACATTATAATCCATGTTTTTTAGACTACTTGAGGCTTTATGATAAATTCCTCCTGACCTCAAAGAATTGCATTATAGTATCTACAGCATACATGTAACAAACAGGGGGTCTGCGGGTCTGCCCCGATGGGGACCCCTCCAAGACGATTTTCCGACCGCCTCCGATTTTCTGGTAAGTAATTTTTTGAGCAAATTTTTGTGATTTTTGCAATTTCAGACACAAAAATTGCCAAAATAGTCTGTAAAACAGCACTTTTAGCTCTATTTCAGCCCAAATTAGCAATTTTTGACGATTTTTAGCCTAAAAATTGCCATATTTTTGCTATTTTTGAGCGTTTCTTAGGGCCCAACTCCCCTCCCAAAATTCGGGCTCAGACGCCAGACCCTAAATCCTTCGGCGGATAACCTGTTACATGTATGATGTACAGTATGTATGTTGTCAAACAGGCAAGCAATATGCGCTTTCAGGAACAAAGAACTAGGCTTTGTAGGAACAAAACGTTTGTTTTAATGTTCATTTCAAGAAGAAGTCTAATAGCATTCAAACATAATAAAATTACAGTGGAAACATAAACAGATAGCCTGAGCATACAACCTAACTTATGTCACCCAACAGTGTAGAAATAGAAACTCTAAATTCAAGGATTTGTCACAGGTTTCCTTTCCTCTCAAAACTTAGCCTCTTTTTTAAATAGTAGCAAGCAAAACTTAGTTGAAGCTTCAAATTATCTCAGAAAATTCCTGATACCCTCTGCTCACACTAAAAACCATGAAGAATAACCACAATTAGCTAACAACTTGAACTAAATTTTCTGCAAGACATTAGAAAAGGTAGCTATTTTTCAGACCCAATACGCATTACGCAAAAATATGCAAAATTTTGGTAGAATGCGTAATAATATTGCGTAATGAAATTCAAATGCGTATGCGTATGCGTATGCGTATACGCATTCTGAAACGCAATGCGTACTTTGCGTAATGATATGCGTAATGCGTATACGCATGCAACAGTACTACATAGTAAGCATACATGCGGACTATTGATTTCTTGACGGTGTCCGTTTTGTTCATTGGCTAATCCGCAAACGGTCTGTCCGTCTGTTGTGTGTATCACATTTGTGTGCGCTTTACCGATTGTCTTTCTGTCTTTAGGATAACAAAACTTTGCGTGTATGCCACGAGGGCCAGCGCTACATACGTCTTTGCACTCTTGTTGACTCCCAGCAGTAAATCACTGAGTCACTGTAAATTAGAACGGGACTCTGTGTTACTGTTTGTAATAAACCATTGTCTTGTACATTTGCACTATCGGAGGTTTCATACAAAGCTCGGCGTGCCTCTAACAACCATTATTCAAAAGCTTAATGCTATACTTGAAGAAGAGCCGCCAAACAAAACCCAAATCTGCCAAGGTACAGCGTTTTCGAAAAGGTTCCATGTCAATTGAGAGATGCCTGGAGGTGGCCAGCTGTGCGTTTCACATTCAGCTCTTGAATAATGATTACTAAGGCACGCTGAGCCTTCTCGAAACGTAGCGAACACTTTCCATTCGGATTTTGAGTCAAAAACCATGATAAACAACATTACAGAACTCAAAAACATGAGAAAATCGCAGTGTGGTCAACTCGCTCACTTTAAACTCTTACAGTTCCCGACTAAGTGGTTTGTTTCTAGCGGGCGACCCAACAATCGATCGGCCATTGCGCGCTCTTTCAAGCGAGACCGAACGCTAAAAGATCCGTTTGCTCAAACGAAAGCTGGAAGTAAATTCCATTTTTTTCTACCAACGTGTGTATGAAAATTCGAACATTAATTTCTCGAAACAGAGACAAAGTCCACAAACGGAAAAAGAGGGTTTACTTTGAGGGACACTTAAGCAACCTACACTGAAAGTTTGGTCGAAATTTTCGAGGTACCTTTTTTTGCAAAATTCGATTTTTTACAGGACCCAAAATTTGCATTTCATTATAATTTGCGATCTCAACCTTCGCCGTACCGTTGTCAAGTAAATTAAAATTAAAATCAAATTAAATTCGAAAATAATTTACTTACGAAGAGTAAATTAAATGGCAAGTAAATTAAAATAAAATTAAATCTCTGACAAAAATGACGAAGCAAGTAAAAAGTAAATTAAATTAGATTGAAAAGGCCGAAAATTTTACTTTCAATTTACTTCTAATTTACTTCTAATTTGCTTCACTGACCATTCGATCTGTGGTTGTTGTCGGCTCTCGCAAGCTACCTGCTGTTATTCTATGCTCTTTCTGTCTGTCTATTTGACTGCACCACACCACATATGCTCTCCCTGTTGAAAGCAAAATTAGTGTGCTGCAGATACCATCCATACACCTCACAGTTTGATTCTGAAATTTTGTGATATTCCTGATCTATCCTTGACCTGTGCGACCAAACAAAATAGTAAGTTTGAAATCATATTCTCGGCGAGTAGCATTAGGAACTGAACTAGCGAGACATTTCACCAAAAGTCTGTAAAATATGAGAATAGACATTTTCACCCCTTAATTTAGTTATAAACAAACCAACGGATTTCCCTCTGCATACAATGTAGTGATTGGTCAGGAGAACTGATACTTATACACCTTACTGTACGTGTGTACGTGCTGGTTGCAGAAACGAAAAATGATGATTTGCTGGTTTCTCAACTGTCAAAACTTGTTTCTTAAAAATCTCGCTTCAAATCCTGCACTTTGGTGTACAGTACAAGAAACTACAGTTTCAAGTAACCACCGATGCGTGAAAGCACGTTTGTTTCATAAAAATGAAACCTGTCATTAAGAGCATTAGGTATCTATTAGCTTTTCGTCTGCTGTTCCTGTACTGTTTCTGGTTTGGCAGATTAAGAGTTGTATGGTATCTGCTGTTCCTAGAAAAAAGTAATTAAAAGGCATCTGCCTTTTGCCGAGAACACGACGACACTATTTGAAGTGGTTAACAAAACGATGGAGTTAGATTTCATAGTGTTTGCAGTTTAGCGTTAGCGAAAATCGGTACTCAGATATTCAACCATTTTAGGGTCTTTTCCATTACCTTTTGTATGGAAAAGTAAATTAGAATTTAATTAAAAGTTGAAAGTAAATTAAAATCAAATTAAATTGTTGGTAAACTGGGGCAAGTAAATTAAAAAGTAAGTAAATTATTTTGTGGAGGTACAAGTAAATTAAAAAGCAAGTAAATTCCTCAACTAATTTACTTGACAACGGTACAGTTCGCCGATCCTCTTCAAATTTTATAGGTACAACATCCAATATAGCCAGCATTATTGCAGAAAATATCAGCCCGATCCGTCAACACATGCGGGAGAAATATAAGAAAGACCGAATTTGGGTGGAAAAACACGTTTTTGGCCCTAATTTGCATATTAGTGACAGGCGAGTGAAAATATTTCTCGTGTGTTATTTTCTACCATAGAGCTATCGATTTATCAAATAAAAACTATAGGTCAGAATTTTTCATGTTCCGCGGTTAGTAGGGGACCCGCCCCGGTTTTATAAAATGTGGCTCTTAAAATTAACAGAAATTACAAGTTTTAGTAGTTTAGTAGTTGGGCTTCTGCCCGACCAGGGCGAGAAAATTTTGAAAATTTAGCCTTCAAAAACGCATTTAGAAGGCATTCTGAGCACAAAATAGACAGTTTTAGTACATAATTCATTAGTTTCTTATATTTTTGACAGACTTTTTCTTCCTACCTCCACCGCAAAGGGGGGTGTACACACCCTACACCCCCTGGATACGCCACTGTGCTTGTCATTGTAAAAGAAATCAGGCAAATACGTAGTGAAAGCGCCAATCACAATCGAAGACACACAGTCTCACTTGGCATCGGTAGCACATTGTTGTTGTTTTCTTGCGCTGCATGTCAGCCATACATTTGTCCGCGGTGGTGGTGACTAGCCGATGCGCAGAGTTGCAATCTGTACCATCTGTACGAAATTTGATCAATTCAGGATCCCTGAACCACTGGTCGCGGCGCTGTTTGGCTAACAAATCTAATCTGCGATACCAAACGGAAGCCGCACAAGATAAACGTACAGTGGCGCAGAATGCACTAAAATAACAAACAGATGAGACTGGGTACAATGCGGAGCAACTAAAACCGGCGCCAGTTTAAAATTGGTAAAATTTGCAAAACTCGAGTTTTTTTGCTAAAGGTTCAACTTTTTAGAAGGTGGAAATTTGATAAAGTCCGTTTTTGAGAAAAGTGTCCGGTTCGGGTTAAAGACTCAACGAGCCGAACCTAGATTACTAAAAACCAATGACATAGGTTCATAAAAAATAGCAGATGCACCTTTATCGGTTCGCCTAGAAAGATCGGAATTCGGATAATGGTTCAGAACGGTTCTAAGCACGAAAGTCGGAATTTAGTGAACAGAGCCTTTAAACACGTACCTTTATGTCGTCTTTTTGATCTTTGCCAAGTTTTCTACCTGAACCAAAAAACCACACGAACTTGCTCGTGTCTATTTCTGATAGGTTCGGCGATAGGTTCGGTACGCGTATACGCGTACCTGTATTTCGGAAGGGATACTATTTATTGTTAGTTTCTTATAGCGCAGATTTCGTAGATGCCATATATATATAGTACCCGGGTACTATAAATGGATTCAATTTTATTTTCGCAAAACCCTAAGTGCCATATATAGTACCCGGGGACTATAAACAGCACTATACGGTAAGCTAGGTTTCCCTGGCGAATTGCGAGGGAAGCAGCGTGCATTTCACTTATGCATGACGCACTGATGCTCCGATTTTGATACATCGACAATTACCCCCACCAATTTGGCAGTACCAGCTTCTGTTCAGCACTGTTTTTAGGCTTCGACATTGATTGGGGATTAGGCTTAGGATGAACTTAAACGTACTTTTAGGAGCTATCTTAGCCTCAGCTTAATCAGTTAGGTTTTCGTTAATGCGCGGGGATAGTGTCCCACAATTGCCGAACGTTTTCTTAGATAATCTGTTTGCGCCTACTTTTTAGCGAAAAACAGCAGCGCCGCTACGCCACTTGCATTCCATCTCTGAAAATTGGCTACTGTAGTAGATTAGATAGATAAATGTTTTCGTGTTGAGAAACCAAAGACTCTGTCGAGTACTGTAGCTAGAAACGAACGGATCTAAGAAAATGGAAAATTTTTGAACAAAGCAGAAACCGAGTGGATTGTGAACAGAATATGCGTACTACGTATTGGTATAGATTACAAATCCAAAAATGTTTTTTAGTTTCATAAACTTCATCCCCAGATTGTTTATATGTACGTAAGTGACAGTGCGTGCTAGTTCAAAATGTAAACATCGTTTCATAAACATCAATGCACCATATAAACAGTGTTCAGACCACTCGAAGTTCAGTTTAACTACATTGCGTGAACAACAAACATGGTCAATCTGTTAGCTGTACACCTGCTTGTTTCTCTGATGGTTATTCAAAACGGTGCATTTCATAGGTTCCGTTTCAACCCACTCAATGTAGTAACAGTGTAGCTGATTTGCAGCTATGACAGAAATGGGAAAAACACTGCCACCTGACGCACAGGGTCTCGGATACAACGTAAGCTTCATCGGGTGTACCTATTTCAAGGGAAAAGACATCACGCCAGACCGAAACGACATCAGAGGAATCACCGACCTCAGCCCGGCTGAGTGCTGCTTCTTCTGCGTGAAAACGCCCGAATGCAACGGATGGACTCTGGACACGAAAGACAGGATTTGTTGGCTGAAAAGAGTCAGCGGTCCTTTCGATCCCTGGTCAAACTACCGTGATTCCGGCATTGTGATTCGACCAGAACCAGGTACAAAGGCAAACGGTTCTAGAAATATGACTTCTGTCGTAAACACTCATCAGCTACTGTATGTATAAGCCTACGATGGGGTGTCATAGACTTTAGACTTGGTAGGGTGCGCGCAGTAGAGTGGCCGCGGCCTATTTGTTTATTGTCGTCGCGTGATTCTAGAATATTCTATGTACAAAGTATCCCCTTCGAGCAAACCATCTATGTAACTTCGGGCTAATTCTTGTCGAGCTAATTTGATTTTTTGACCAATTGTGACTCGCTAATCCAATGAGGGCGTTCCGACTAGAATTTCGTCGCTCGGGCTCGGTGGGAGGATTATAAATGAGTGCGAACTGAAACCGCTTAGGTATATGACGCCGTTCCGATTTGATTTTATTTCGAATTAGACCGCTATTAGATATCAATTGTAATCATACACGCCCGAAATCAAAACCAATCAGATCCTACTCGGCTCCAGATTTGAAGAACTCAGCTAATCGCGCCGATTTCAATATTGCCCACAGAGGATTGGAAACGCTAATCCGGTAGCAGTTCCGATATTGGCTTACGATATTGTTCCTAATCTTGACAGTACTCCAATACCGCGCTAATTTTCATACGCCATATGGCGTAGAGTCGTCCCCAAAGGCGCGCCTTTCTTGTTTCTAGAACTTTCTATGCCTCGCCTCTTTATTAGCTGGTGGGCGGGGCTTTCTAGAACATTCCATGTATTGTATATATAGGCGCGTTTGATGCAATGTGACGTCATATCCTAGAACCTTCTAGAATTTTCTATTGTACTATATAAGTTGCGCGCCGGGCAGTGTAGGAACTAACTAACTAACTAACTAACTAACTAACTAACTAACTAACTAACTAACTAACTAACTAACTAACTAACTAACTAACTAACTAACTAACTAACTAACTAACTAACTAACTAACTAACTCACTAACTAACTAACTAACTAACTAACTAACTAACTAACTAACTAACTAACTAACTAACTAACTAACTAACTAACTAACTAACTAACTAACTAACTAACTAACTAACTAACTAACTAACTAACTAACTAACTAACTAACTAACTAACTAACTAACTAACTAACTAACTAACTAACTAACTAACTAACTAACTAACTAACTAACTAACTAACTAACTAACTAACTAACTAACTAACTAACTAACTAACTAACTAACTAACTAACTAACTAACTAACTAACTAACTAACTAACTAACTAACTAACTAACTAACTAACTAACTAACTAACTAACTAACTAACTAACTAACTAACTAACTAACTAACTAACTAACTAACTAACTAACTAACTAACTAACTAACTAACTAACTAACTAACTAACTAACTAACTAACTAACTAACTAACTAACTAACTAACTAACTAACTAACTAACTAACTAACTAACGGCAACTAACTAACTAACTAACTCAACTAACTAACTAACTGAACCTAACTAACTGAACTAACTAACTTAACTAACTAACTAACTAACTAACTAACTAACTAACTCAACTAACTAACCAACTAACTAACTAACTAACGGACTGACCGACCGACCGACCGACCGACCGACCGACCGACCGACCGACCGACCGACCGACCGACCGACCGACCGACCGACCGACCGACCGACCGACCGACCGACCGACCGACCGACCGACCGACCGACCGACCGACCGACCGACCGACCGACCGACCGACCGACCGACCGACCGACCGACCGACCGACCGACCGACCGACCGACCGACCGACCGACCGACCGACCGACCGACCGACCGACCGACCGACCGACCGACCGACCGACCGACCGACCGACCGACCGACCGACCGACCGACCGACCGACCGACCGACCGACCGACCGACCGACCGACCGACCGACCGACCGACCGACCGACCGACCGACCGACCGACCGACCGACCGACCGACCGACCGACCGACCGACCGACCGACCGACCGACCGACCGACCGACCGACCGACCGACCGACCGACCGACCGACCGACCGACCGACCGACCGACCGACCGACCGACCAACCGACCTACTTACTTACTTACTTACTTATGAAGAAATTGGTCTATTATTGAATTGATTGTTCAAAGGAAAATAAAATAAAAGTGCTCTGCTCTTTCTGTTGAGCATCACTAAGCCCCCAGTTTCTATTAGAGTCAGATAAAAGATTCGGCCCCCTGAAAGACTTTTGTGGTCCGCAACCGCCACAACTTCATCTTCAGAGACAACCACGCCGAACCCAACTCAACAAGCACATGTGCAGCGGTGCAGTTATCACGATAGAAAAGACATCTCACCAGGAAGGAATGACATCAGGGTAGTTGGAGAAACGGACAATGTTGTTGACTGCTGCCGAGAATGCAAACTGGAGCCAAAATGCAAGGCATGGGTGTTGCTCCACAAATCTCAACAGTGTGTATTGAAGAAAGCCACTCGTCCATTGGTTGACTGTAGTCATTGCCTAGCTGGCATAGCAGATTCAGGTTGTTCTGTCTTTCTACATCTGTAAACCGATCAATAATTCAGTCAGGCAGTTAACGGCATAAGGTACAGGTACCATACCATAATCTTACCACCATATTCAGGCACTGAAAAGGAACCATATATGGTAGTGGTTCCATTACCCATGGCCATGGGTGTTGGTGCAATGTAAGGTACCCCGGCACTGTATATGGTATAATGGAATGGCTCCATATATGGCACCAGTACCACAGGGTATGGGTATCATATATGGTACCACCACAGGGACCAAATGTGAGTACAATAGGCACCAGTACCATATGGTAGCGATATCTTATATGGTGTTGAACTGCCTGACTGTTATGGTCTGGGACGCTTCCAGGTCCCTCAATTGTGACTGAACAAACGCCTGAAGATGAGGGTTCTTGTGGCATTTACAAAGGCGAAGAGATACCAGCGGGCAAATATGACATCGCAGGCTTGTTCAGTTCAGGCACTGATCACTGTTGCAGTTTGTGTAAGCGGACAGCAAAATGCAAGGCATGGACGTTCGATGATAAACATCAGATCTGCTGGCTCAAAACCGCTGCTTTACCTATGAACTATGCTGCAGGTCGTACATCCGGTATTCGTTACTCTGCCGTCAGTTCAGGTGATCGCAGCTATGCTATTTACAGGTTGGCTGCTACCAGGGATGCATATTTTTTCAAAAAAACCTCGGCCTGTTTTTTTTTCAGGTTTTTTTTCAAAATCGCTGAAAAAACTCCAGCTCAAGTTCTGAGTACCCTAGCCTGGTTTCATGGTTCCTAACGCTTTCTTTTCAGAACAGAAATACACATCTTACATAGATATAAATCACGAAACAGGCATGAAACGGTCCCTGACAGGCTCGATCAATAATCGACATATGCAAATTTTCTTACAGCAGTCTACCTTTTTGTTTTAGATTGCCAAATATGGTCTTTTCTGTTGTTTTTCTAACAGTTTTGAGTCTGTTTGGTCTATTATACAGGGTGCGCCAAAAAAAAACAACCCAGCAGATTTTTCGCTGTAGCAACCGCAAATCTCAACCGATTTGAATAAATCCTATTTTAAATGAAAGATAAATAAATTCTTAAAAGATTGCTGACATTTTCATTAATGTACTCTGCTTAGTTCCTGAGATATTGGCTCTCAAAATCAAAACAGTGATTTTGGCAGTGAACAAGATCGATTTTCTATTATTCCACTGCACTTCGTAATAAATCGGATTCCTGCTACTGCTAAGGGCTCTTGGAGGCTTTACTGGTGATACAGAAACTCGGTTTACTTCAACACTAAAGTATCATTAGCCCCAGCAGTAGGAATCTGCTTTATTATGAAGTGCAACGGAATCGCTCTTGTTCTTTGCCAAAATCTGTTTCGACTTAGAAGGCAAATATCTCAAGAACTAAACTGTGAATCTCAATAAAAATTGCACCAATATGTGAAGAATTTATCAATCTTTCATTCAAAAAAGGGTTCAATCAAATCGGTTCAGATTCATGGTTGCAAAAGTAAAAAATCTGCTGGGTTGTTCTTAATCACTCTTGTTCATTGCCAAAATCTCTGTTTTTATTTTGAGGACAAATATCTCAGGAACTAAGCAGGCTATCTTAATAAACGGTACATCAGTCTTTCGAGAATATATTTATCTTTCATTTAAAAAAGGATTCATTCAAATCGGTTCAGATTCATGGTTGCAACAGTAAAAAATCTGCTGGGTTGTTCATAATCACTCTTGTTCATTGCCAAAATCTCTGTTTTGACTTTGAGGACAAATATCTCAGGAACTAAGCAGGCTATCTTAATAAACTGTACATCAGTCTTTCGAGAATTTATTTATCTTTCATTTAAAAAAGGATTCATTCAAATCAGTTGAGATTTGCGGTTGCTACAGCAAAAACTCTGCTGGGTTGTTTTTTTTTGGCACACCCTCTACATCGCAAAAATCCGTTTTCTAACTGAAAGAGGACATAAATTGGCTATTTTTAGCTTGAGTTTTTTCTGCCATTTATGTTTTTTCCAACCCTTAGGAAAAAAACGGGTTTTTTTTGAAAAAAAAACGAAAAGAATACACCTCACATCCCTGGCTGCTACTAAACGATTTCAGCCGACGCGGAGGCCATTCTCTTGGTTGGAGGTAAAAACGCCGAAGGCAATTTGTATGATGCAGAACTCTACTATCCAACGCAGCCCAAGAGCAGAGTACGGCTGCCAGGAGGCCCGATGAAAGGAGCTGCGTCATGGCCGATTGTTGGTTCCTTTGGTGATAGGATCTATGTGGTAGGAGGCGACCAAAAAACGGTAAGTCCTCTCCACTTCAGACCTGCCTGTTGTCTGAATGATTGAGTGGTTGTGCTTGCAGATGAAAGCGAGCAGATACAACAACAAGTACAAACGTCATCGACTTAGACGCACTCAGTTCTATGACAGACTGTCGCATGAGTGGTATTGGGGACCACAGCTGAATCGCGAGCGAATTGCGGTAACTGACTGACTGACTGACTGACTGACTGACTGACTGACTGACTGACTGACTGACTGACTGACTGACTGACTGACTGACTGACTGTCTGACTGACTGGATCAAGGCCAATGCAGACTCACCAACCGAACGACAGCCTGGCCATACATACATGTAACAGCTCCGGGCCCACCTGGGGAGGAGGTAGGCAGGGGTTTCGCCCAGAGGGGCGTCCAAAATTTTAAGAAGCTCCAAAACGCCCGGAAATGCGTTTTTAGCACATTTTTTCAGTAAAGGCGCTAAAAATCGGTATTTTATGCCGCCAAATAGCGTTTTAGAGCTAAAAACAAGCAAAAACTGACGAAAAGGGCTTCCAAAAACCTCGAATTCTCTTAAATATCAGCAGTGGAAACGCCAAATTCGGTTTCCAAAGGCTTTTCAAGCGAATTTTTGGCTAAAAATTAGTGATTTCTGAGCCAGTTTGTCAGTACTGGAGCCGCTACTAGTACTTGTATTTTTGGGTCCGGGGTCCCTTAACCTGTCTCAGGGGGGGGGGTGAGAGGAGCGGTCTTTTGAGCAGGGGGTAACCCCAAACCGTGTACATGTATGTGCCTACCCGATGCTGAACGGCTGCCACCAGTAGTGTTTCCGAGTAAATTTATTTTGAAATTAAATAACTATTAAATTGCTTGCTCAGCCTTCAGAAGAAAATAACTTGCTATTAATTTGCTTGGTGCCCAAATTCTTAATTTAATTTGATACAAATTTGTTATTTGCTATGAATTAAATATAAATTTGCTAAAATCAATACTCAATTCCTGAGGAAACAGCTGAAAACCTGGGTCGTGTCAGTCCAAAATGAGTCGACCTTTCTTCAGATGGGTAACAAATTATCTACAAATTAGCATTTAATGAGTTGATATCTTTGCTATAGGCATGAACAAGGTCATCTTTGGACTGAACTTGTTGTTTTGTAGCCAGACTTTGGTTAGTGAAGCTGCCAAACTAAGCAAATTTATATCAAATTCATATCAAATTTATATCAAATTTCTGGGCCAATTTTACGAAATTTAATATAATTTTAATTTGTTTGACGGTCATCGCGAGAAATTTAATTTGTTATTAAATTGCTATTTACTTGGTGATTTTGGCCAAAACAATTTAATTTTGTTATTTAATTTTAATTTGATCGGAAACACTAGCCACCAGCAGCAACAATTGATGACGATTAACTGTGACCTCCCACTGCCAGAGTGGACTGGACGATGCTTTCTGATCCAAGCATGCTGGGCAGTGAAAGAAGGGCGATTCAGTGCACTCGACATAGACTCGGGTTGCAAAATGGGTCACAAGCCCTGATCATAGGACTTTGGTCCCCCAGTCAGTCAGAGAGACTAAGCCATAGACGAATCGGTTCCTTTTATGGCTTACCTCTCCGACTATGGCTATGATGTTCCATCGATGGCTATTGAACGCCTACTAGCCATACATGGCTACTTAGCCCTCTATGGCTACTTAGCCTTCTATGGCTACCACTCTTCCACAGAATAGCCAACTATGGCTACATATCCATCTATGGCTATGTAGCCATCTATGGCTACGTAGCCATAGATGGCTAAAAAGGCGGGGCCTGCTCAAGTTTAGCCATAGATGGCTACGCTTCAACATAGCCATCTATGGCTACGTAGCCATAGATGGCTAAAAAGGCGGGGCCTCCTCGCGTTTAGCCATAGATGGCTACATAGCCATAGATGGCTATGTTGATACGTTTTTGCTGAAAGTGGGTGGGGCCTGTCTTTGTAGTCATAGATGGCTACTTAGCCCTCTATGGCTATGTAGCCATCTATGGCTATGTAGCCTTCTAAGGCTAAAAACAATGGGGCCATTTTAGCCATAGATGGCTATGTTGATACGTTTTTGCTGAAAGTGGGTGGGGCCTGTCTTTGTAGTCATAGATGGCTACTTAGCCCTCTATGGCTATGTAGCCATCTATGGCTATGCAGCCTTCTAAGGCTAAAAACAATGGGGCCATTTTAGCCATAGATGGCTATGTTGATACGTTTTTGCTGAAAGTGGGTGGGGCCTGTCTTTGTAGTCATAGATGGCTACTTAGCCCTCTATGGCTATGTAGCCATCTATGGCTATGTAGCCTTCTAAGGCTAAAAACAATGGGGCCATTTTAGCCATAGAAGGCTATGTAGCCATAGATGGCTATGTTGATGCGTAGCCATCTATGGCTAAACTTGAGCAGGCCCCGGCTTTTTAGCCATCTATGGCTACATAGCCATAGATGGCTACATAGCCATACATGGATACGTAGCCATAGTTGGCTATGCTGTGGAAGAGTGATAGCCATAGAAGGCTAAGTAGCCATAGAGGGCTAAGTAGCCATGTATGGCTAAGTAGGCGTTCAATAGCCATCGATGAAACATCATAGCCATAGTCGGAGAGGCAAGCCATAGAAGGAACCGATTCGTCTATGGCTTAGTCTCTCTGACTGCCAGTCACATCAAATCGTAACTGATTTGATATACATTTCCAAATTTTAGCCAGTTGGTGGTATGGTGAATGGCGTATTCTGGGTCTGCGGAGGTGACTCGACATTCAAAAAATTACGATACAAAAGAGCAAGCGACATCAATGGGTATGGTTAAACTCTAACAGCAAAGTGCTGCTAACTGGAAATCAGTGTTGGTCTTTTAGGCTCCTAAATGAGTAGTGTTTCCGAACAAATTTATTTTGAAATTAAATTTGAAATAACTATTAAATTGCTTGCTCAGCCTTCAGAAGAAATTAAGAGTCGTTCTCTGGTCAGATCGAGTTTCAGTATTCAGACCCAAAATTGAAACTTTGGCCTAGAGAGCTGTAAGTTGGTACACTAATACATATCGATAGGTTATGTAACCACCGCAAAGGATTTCCCGATTTGACGCTCCAGTCCCGAGATACAGCCGTCTGAAAATCGGCTCGCTTAACCATGGGACAAAAATCTCGAACTTGAATTTCTTTCCTGCTAAAAATAGTTGGGAGCTAGAATTTGGGGATTTTACGTAACTTTTAGAGTACTTTAAGAATTTTGGGTCGGTTTTCGATTTTGACGAAAAAAATTTTTTTCGACCCCCTTCCCGCCCCCTAGCTCGTCTGGAACCCCACTATGTGGGTTTTTTTATTTCAGAGTACTATAGCGCCATTTGCTAGCTACAGATTGGTGCCAAGCATGATAGCACACGGCCCGGGGTTTTGCAGTAAATTGACTTCAAATGGCTGAAAATCGCATTTTTTTCAGTTTTACTATGGGACAAAATTTCGAACTTGAATTTCTTTCCCGCTAAAAACAGTTGGGACCTAGAATTTGGGGGTTTTAAGTAACTTTTGAAAATTTTATTGGTCGGTTTTTTTCGACTTTGACGAAAAAAATTTTTTTCGACCCCCTCCCAGCCTCCCTAGCTTGTCTGGAACCCCCCCCCCTATGTGGGTTTTTTATTTCAGATTACTGTAGCGCCATTTGTTAGCTACAGATTGGTGCCAAGCACGATAGCCCACAGCCCGGGGTTTTGGAGTTAATTGACTCCAAATAGCTGAAAATCGCATTTTTTTCAGTTTTACTATGGGACAAAATTTCGAAGTTGAATTTCGATTTTCATCTATTTCGAGTCAATTTACTCAAAAACCCCGGGCCGTGGGTTATCGTGCTTGGCACCAATCTGTAGCTAACAAAAAATGGCGCTACAGTAAAAAAAGAAAAAATATATTCTGAAATAAAAACCCACATAGGGGGGTTCCAGACGAGCTAGGGGGGGGGCTGGAGGGGGTCGAAAAAAATTTTTTTCGTCAAAATCGAAAGCCGACCAAAAATTCTTAAAGTTTTCTAAAAGTTACTTAAAACCCCAAATTCTAGGTCCCAACTGTTTTTAGCAGGAAAGAAATTCAAGTTCGAAATTTTGCCCCATAGTAAAACTGAAAAAAATGCGATTTTCAGCCATTTGAAGTCAATTTACTGCAAAACCCCGGTCCGTGGGTTATCGTGCTTGGCACCAATCTGTAGCTAACAAATGGCGCTACAGTACTCTGAAATAAAAAACCCCACATAGGGGGGGTCCAGACGAGCTAGGGGGACGGGAAGGGGTCGAAAAAAATTTTTTCATCAAAATCGAAAACCGACCAAAAATTCTTAAAGTACTCTAAAAGTTACGTAAAACCCCAAATTAGCAATGTAACCGGAACGAAGTAC